>VYZT01009140.1:28339-48801 GCA_013400735.1 Pomatostomus ruficeps | reverse complement strand
ATCTCACAGCAGACTCCTGCCACCAAAAAAGCAAAGGACTCACACTTTTCCTTCCCCTGCTCATCTTCCCACTGCTCCCACTGTGTAGTCTTCTCTATCCCTTGCAAAAGCCCTGGAATTCATGACTTTGCAGTAAGTGGCAGAAAAACCATCCAAGTTTGTTTGGTTTCATTGGGTTAATTTACTGCTGCTGTCACAAATTTAATGGAGAGGTTTGGTAGAAACCAGAGTTGATCCAAAGAAAACAACATGAGTTTGCCTCTTGAATCATGAACAGAGAGAAGGAATGGAAAGGAGGAGGATGGTCTGCTCCTTCTGTATCTTGTGGAATCACAGCTTCAGCAGTGGAATTAACTGATGCTTGTTGATGTCTGCACAGATCTGGATATTATTCACTAGTGATAAGCTGTAAGTGCTATGATGTGGATTTGCATGATGTGGCCATGACCAGCTCTGCTTCAATTAAAGGAACTGTGCAAATGTCAGGATATTTGTGACAGCGATGTTAGTTAGTTCTGCCTGGGTCATTTCACTTGAGCAGCATTTACTGTCTGGAGATACTTTAGGATCTGGTGGGTGGTCAGTCTATCATAAAGTAGTCTGGCTGCAAATTAATCACAGGAGGCAACAACCACCACCTGAGCTATACAAACTGTTCACTTCAAAAGCCTGTCCCTGTTGTTGACTGTTTTGCCATGCCCTATTTGGGATGTGAATTTCCTCCTGAATCAAAAATATTTAAGATGGTTCTCTCTGGTAATAAATTTTCAATGCACATTTTTCTTGGTCTTCTTTGAGCAGTAAATTAAATTTTCACTTTTGCCTGTTTCCTGCTCCACTTTAAAAAAAAATTAATTCTATTTTTGCTCTGGCTTTATTTCATCTCTCAGCTTTGGGTCTCCCTTTTTCTGGTGGTGTCTGTAGGAACAACTGGCAAAATCAGCAGCAATGACTCACTTAGCAGGATCAACAGCTTTGCTGAGACATAACAGGTTTGCTTCAATTATTTCCTTAAAGTAGGGCAATGTTTCCCCCTCTCTATTTTTTTTCATTCCCTCAGTTATTAAAGTGAAAAACTAATTGAAAGCCATGTTCTCTTCAACAGAGTGTAGGAGGAAAATGACCCAGCATTAGATTTCATGTGACAGGACAAGCAAATGGTTTTCTGAAGTGTTGATTATACCTTAGGCTGCCTTTTAAATGTGTCCTCACAGAGCTGTTTATCCTTAGCTATGTTTGTCACTGGGAAGGAAACTTGATAACTCCGTGGAAATAGTGCTGCTGATGTTACCTTTTGGCCTTATAGTAATTTTTGTTGTCAATTTGTCTCTTTGTTCTCATGATGCAGGACATCTCCAGCAGCAAACAGTTGTCTCTTTCAGTGGCAGAAAGTTGGTCTTCCTCCAACTTTGTGTACAGAAGGGATAAAGGAATGATTCTGTTTTTACAAAGGCATAACAAGCAACAGTGATGTATCATGGATACCTAATGGTGTGTTCAAAATTGCTGTCCCCTTCTCTACACAGCATGGAACAGATACTGATCAGGTAAAACTCTGTGCTATTATCGTAAGAACCCTTTTTGTCACCAGTTTCATGGTGACACAGAGAGAGAAAGCCCTTTGGAATGCTGTGAATTTGACCCTGAAATGCTCTCCTGCAACCACAACAGCAGCCTGCATGATTAGTGAATGCACTTCACCAGTGTAAGCAGAATGTCTATAAATATTTGTCAATATATTTTCTGGAATCATCATCATAATTTTTGTCTCTAGCAGCCTTCATAGGCTCTTATCAAAAGCTAGGATGGTTATGGACAGTGTACAAGCACATGATGGGACTTATCCAGACTTCTGTGAAGTCAGTGGGATTCTCTCCATTATCTTTGATGGGCTTTGGATCAAATGGGAAGTTTTCCATTGACTTCAGTGAGATTTGGATTAAGTCCAGTTGCAGGCCATTTTTGTCCTGGAGGGATTGCAGGCTGGTGTAAGTAGAGAAGCAACAACTAGGTGTAATGAACAATGGAGAGAGGTGTATGAGGAAGTATAAGCTAGTTCTTTTCATCATTATCATGATTTTAAGCCTTTTAAAATTTGACTTTAAAATGGAAGATATTAATAACCTCAATTTCTAAAGTTAACTGTGTCAACAGTGGATGAAAATTGAAATAGTCCAATGGAAGAAAAAGAACCTCTTTGGACATCCTGAGGTGTTGTCTAATTTTTAAAAAATGTTACCATGTTGTTTTTCAAAGAACACAGATCCATGCTGAAAGTGGGTTTGTGGGTATTGGAAAGGAATGGGGGAAAAGTGAAGAGGAAAACTTATTTTTAAGATTATCTGAGGCCGAACAATGCCTCTTCTGGAAGGGCTGAATTGAAGATAACCAGAGAGAGACTGGATGGAGGAAAGCAGGGAAAGCACAATGTTCATAGCTAAGCTTTGACATCTCATTCTCAAAAGGCTCTTGGAACAGAATTGCAGACGGAATTGTCTTGTTTTGAGCATACTAAATCAGTCTTTTCCTTTTGCATTCTTTCCTTCCCCGTATTTCATTCTAGGCACTCCAAAGATAGTTCACATCCTATACAAAACAAATAGTAAATCCTGCTCATCCAGATCTGACAGTTTTTAGTGGCTAATGTTAGAGAAGCAGGTTTCTGGAGGGAATCCAGTGCATCTGCCTTGTTTGCTGGGCTTTACAACCAAAGCAGGCCAGATGCTGGTTGCACTGTGGTATAAAGGTACCTAAAATGGGTGCATTAAGTCATCCCATGACCTAATAACCCTGAGAAGAGTGATTGTAAAGAAGAACTGGATACCAGAAGATTGCAAAATTTTTTTTCTCCCCTCTTTCTATAGGGGTATGGGAATGTGGAGGATGAGAAAGAACCAGTCTCACCTTGAGGTATCAGGACTTGTAGTTCTAAGGAGCCTGCCTAAGAGTAGTGGGTTCCTGTTGGTGGTTTTGTTGTTAACCTCTGTGTGTGTCAGGTTATGAAGTGTTTCATTTTCAAAGGAACGTAAGCAATTATTTTTACAGTAATGGGAAAAAAATTAACAGCAGCAATTGAACCCCCATCCTAATACAGCATGTGAATTTATGCATGAAGAAGAAATGAATTGTTTTGCTAGTGAAATGATTTTAAGGTGCCTGGGGATTATTATGTCACACAGTGAGATGATAAACAATTTTAAGGAAATTAATTCTGAAGTCCTTATATGGGTTACACTCCCATTGCCTGAGGGGCACTGTGTTGGAAATTAAGTCTTTGACAGGATTTAGCTGCATTTATTTTCTACTTTGCTCATGTTTGGGTTTTTGTGTGCATGTGTGTGTGTGTGTGTGTGTGTGTGTGTTTTTTGGGGGTTTTTTGTTTGGATTTTTTGGGGGGAGGTTTTGGTTTTTTGGGGGGGAGTTGGTTTTTTGGGGGTGTTTTGGAGTTTTTTTGGGTTTTGTTTTGTTTTGGGTTTTTCTGTGGTTTTTTAGTTTTGTTTTTTTGTTGTTGTTTGTTTTGCTTTTTTGTTTGTTTGTTTTGTTGGGGTTTTTTAAATTGTTGTTGTTTTCTTTTAGTGAGCAGAGATAATTAGTAAACAATTTGTTTTCCACTCTCATCCTTTAATAAAAATTTGTCTCTTGGGAGCAGTAAGATTTTGAAGGATAACTGCCAGTCAAGGCTACCCATTGTTATTTCTTGTGCTTTGAATACGTTAACATCTTATTATTCAGTTCTTTGCTCTGTATCTTGGTGATTGTGCTATTATTGTTATTTGCAATGCTATTTTCATGGCTGTGCAGAAGTGCATCTTAGGAGGCTATTTGAATACTTTAGCACTTGTTAATCTGAAATGCTGATTTCATCAATAATCATAAAGATAAAATAAGTTATTAAATGTTGCTGGGAATGTGCCATTCATGGGTCCTGACAATCCTGTTGCAACAATCACTTCACTGAGGGGAAAAAAAGGCCCTGAAATTGTGACTATCTGGTAGGTTCTTTGCTTCCTTTGAGAGGAGATACAAAGGCCCGGTGAAATAGCCAATACTATACCTTCAACTTTCCTAAATTCTGATGAAGGTGGCCATCTATTGTTGGGGCACTTTTGTCCACTAATGGTTTTTGCTGTCTGGATCTGCAACAGAACTGAAATGTTTATACTTTTTCATTGGAAATACCCCTGCATATCATTAAGGAAGATCTTTTAATTCCAGTGTTCTGTTTTGTTAGCCAGCAGTCACACTATTAAACATATGATTCATTGTATCAGCAAAGCCAGACTTGCCCAGAAGAGTAGTGGAAAATGAAAACGTTAAATAAAGTTGTTCTAAAGTCTGCTGGAGATGCAAAGTCTTCTTTATGCTGGAAAAATGTAGAAAATGCTTACAGTCTGGTTACAGTTGTGTTGATGTTATGATACAGAAATGATTGTCTAAGAGAAGACACGCATTTTTTATTAGGCATCCAGCAGAATCAAAAAGACTAGTGTAAGAAAGCACTAGGTACTCCTAAGATAAGTTAGGTCTTCCAAAAGGATACATATTTAGGATGCTGCCAGAGAGGTAAGAATACTGGAAAAGGACTTCTTGTGTTGAAAGTATTTCCAGGTCTCTTCTTATTAGCCTGTGAGAACAATCATTGAACACATTGTGGATCTAATCATTCTAATAATAAAGTTGGTAGTTCAGTGGTATAATAATATTTATCTCCATCTGACCTAAATAGCCATGCAACATATGAGCGAGAAGAATAATCTATGAGCTGTGTTGGACAAAGTGAACCCCATGGAAGAAAAGCTGGTAACAGAGTACAGTGAGATTCAGGGGGGACACCACTTTCTCTCAGAGTGGGGTTCTGCAGGGAGTGACACTGGATCAGTTGAAGCAATGATACCATGATTTTTGTCATGAAATACACTCTCCCTCTGTCATAATTTACACATGAACTGTTCCAACTCAGGCAGACTCAGTGATATGTAAAGAAGAGAGAAATACTTGCTATATAAAATATAAGAGACTGAAAACTAAAAGCAGCAAGCACATCACCAACACAAAGCCCTCAGTGCAGGACATGACCAAAGCACTGCCTGAATGCAACAGAAGTCTTCCATATCTCTTTCTGAAGTGCCTTTGTGGTGAGCCAAACACCAGGCTCGAATCCCTGATAGCAGACTTGCCACACATAATACCAGGACAGGTTCCTTGCTTTTAGAACAGTGAATAATTTACAGTATTGACTGGGATAATGTTTAGCAGTTTCCAGCTTTATCTGAAATTTGCTTGAGCTGCTTGGCTTCCTGTGAAAACATTCAGCTGCTTTTTTTGTGGCAGTCATTCATCTCAGAGAAGATGGGATCCCAGAAGGAAACTGCTCTCAACTCCAACTGTTTTCAGGGGATGATGACAGAGCTCATCTGCATCCTTTCTAGATCCCATCATGTTAAGTAGCCGATTTTTACTGGATAGCAAAACTAAACTTGGCAAACCTGTGAGAATTTTGGCTTCTGCTGCTATATCCTCTGATTCTTCAGGTGCCTTTAATTATCATACTATTAAGTTATCTTAGAAATAACTTTAAGAAGACGTGTAATTTGTAAAAGAGGCTTGTTACTGTACCAGTCAGTACAAATCACCAGTGTGAAGAACAAAATGTGATATTTATGCAAACTCTGATTTTAATTTGAATATATGCAAACTCTTTCAAACTTGAAACAACAAAAGGTGATTTTAGAAACCAGATTTCTTCTGTAGAATTCATATTAGTATAATTTCATTTTCTGGAAATTGTTGTGAATAATTTCTGTCTCATTCTTATATGCGTAACTGTAAAAGGTAAAACCTGGCATTTATAAGCCCACCCTTATCTCTGTTGCAGCAGTTTACAGATGGTTTTGGAACCACTTTATATTTAATTCTATGCAGAATGTTGCAGAGAGAAGATGTAACTTTTGATAATTTTTTTCCCTACTCCTTTCTTCTATTAAGAAAACAGCAAAATTATTCAGACTGGATGCATTTACTTTTGTGTTCATAAAAAACACACTGACATTTTTTGTACCTTTGCAGCATGGAGAAAATGATAACTTATCCCTAAACACTGCCATCTTCTTGGTCTTCTCCATGAAGTGTACTTTGTTTTCTTCCTTGCTTCCTATTTTTCCCTTTCTCTCTGCTCTCTGCTCTGGTTCTTCTTTTTTTTTTTTTTTTTTTTTTTTTTTTTTTTTTTTTTTTTTTTTTTTTTTTGTGAGGTCCTTCAATGCAAAGCTTTCACATTACCAAGCAGAAGCCTTTATGTTTTGTCAGAGAGATTTCTGTCTCTCTCGGTAGGTCAAAAGCCCAGGCCCCAGGGGATGTGCCATTCAGGACAATCTGCCAAATTGCCCTGCTGCCCACAGGTACCACAGCTGCAGGTACCTCTGCTCTGGTTTCTGGTCTTCACTGTAGCAAGCTGTGTTTGTGCCAGCAGAAGGCACGGTGAATTTTCTGGGAAACCAGCATGGAAATTTAGAAACACCAGCATGACAACACAGAGGCACTTGAAAAGGCCACTCTTTGGTCACTGGAGACCTTGTTAATCACTGCTTGGTGCAAACCCCATAATAAGGAACAAAATTCTGTACTTTCTGAACCATCCTTTGCTCAACATGATAGTTATTTTTTCTCTTTGCTTGTACTCAGAAATTAATACTTGTGTTTAATCCAAGAGCAATTGAGTCATGGGAAATATTTTCTTCTCTACAAATACATTTCTTCACTATATATCGTGGTGATCTCTAACCTTTATTCTTGGCCCTTCATGCATATATGAAGTACACTGCTCTGTACACTGAACAAAGGAGAGTTCTTTATGGACAGTGGATGCTGAGGGTATTTCAGCTACACAGATATCAGTTCCCTGCTTTAACAGAGGCACTGTTTAAATAGCCATGCTCATAAACAGTAGTGAGCCTCTTGAAGTTAATTCATACAGAAAGAAATTTATTTATTTCAATATTGTCAACTTAGTTAGAAAAATATGTCAAGTTCAATTCTCTACCTCATCTTTAACTTTTTTCCACCTACAAGTAAAATTAGGGGAACAATGGAAGGAAGGAAGGAAGGAAGGAAGGAAGGAAGGAAGGAAGGAAGGAAGGAAGGAAGGAAAGAAAGGAAGATATGAAGCAGACTCAGTCTGGAAATAATGAAGAACTATTTCTTCATATCAAGGCTAATTGTATTGTGATAAAATCTTCCTAAGGTAGCAAGACAGTTGAATAATCACTGATGGTATTCACTACTTACGGATTTCGAAGAGCGCGCAGTCCTGCATTATTACTGATTTGCAGCAAATGACTAACCAAATAATTTTCACTACTAAATTTGGTGAAAATCATTATGATACCCTAAATGGACGCAAAAGCTATACATGTATTTGCTGGATATTCTCAAAACCTGTCTCTTGTACTTTATTGCTCATCAGTAGCTTTCACAACTCATTAAGAATAAGTAGAGAAATGCTGTAGTTCTTTTGTGTAAGCATATTCCTTAATGAAGAATTAAAGAACATGCTCTTTATCAAACAGTTGTACCCCCCCCCTTTCCTTGTTTTCTTCATACTTAGCTCTGTCCCATTTTAGCTGAAATAGCTGTTGCCACATGGTAGAATTGCCAGGTAGGCTTGATGCATCTTCCACAAAATAAACCATCTCTGAAACTGAGCTCTTTTTTTAAAAAAAATGTGTGAGTAACAGCAGTCTGAGTCTTTTCTAAAGCAAAGCCCTGGAGACTTGTGGTATGCTTGTAGCCAGTCACGTGGGGGTTGTCATGGCATTGCTGCTCAGAAAAGGAATGAATAGCTGGTGGTAGCATTTCAAACAATACATTTAACGAATAGAAAACAAGAACTGAATGTTATAGCAAAGAGTATTTTATTCATATATAAAATAGATTACCAGCTATACTTCACAAACCAGCTCTACTTCACCCTAGGGAAGGAGACAATGGTGTAAGCCATTAAAAAGATCCATGGCAGGGGGGTCTGGAAGTAGGCAATATTAAAGGTCCCTTCCAACTGAAACCAATCTAGGATTCTACAAATAATTCATACAAATGCTTAAAGGACTGCATAATGGGCTGTATTTACTGAGTCTTGAATTGAATGGCATACCTCAGTAATGCTCTGAACAAACCCACAGTGTCATCTTTTGCTCTGCAATAAATTTTTTAAAACATTTATTTCCTTGATTAAAAATGCACTTTTCAAAAGCCAGGGCAAATGTGTTCATACTGAAATAGTTCTGGGGTTTAATAGCCTTTTCACCTTTCTTTATTTGCTTGGCATCTGACTGCTAAGAAAAGCAGAAAAACAGACTTCCAAAAGCCATTTACCAAACTGACTACTGGTCCTCATGCAGGGGCATCTTGGCTTTCATTCTTCTTAGGCAATATTTGGCAGAAAAGTGAGTGGGCAAAGATGTTTCCTCAGGCCTTCTCGAAAACAGGAGAGGTTCTTCTGCTCATTCAAGTTCAGCTTGGCCTCCTCCAAAGATGACTTTGAGCCGACACAGATCATTTGATGTTTCTGTCCTCGTGGTATGGAGCACCCTGAAGCTGGGTCTGGCAGACTGCTGAAGAAGTTTGTTTTTGGTTCATGCATTTTTTTATAAGGTCCCTAGTTCCTTAGGAGAAGACTTGAATTACAACTTGCAGCTGCCATGGGTCTTTTAAAACAGGTAGAATAATGCACATTATGTTACAGTACTGGGAAGTAGGGAGGGAACCTTTGGCAGATAGTACTAAAATTCACTAACCAGAATGGATCTGTTCAAGGATGAACCAGGGGATATTCCTTTTTATTAAAGGGCTGTTTGCAAAGGCTGATCTTGCATAGTGTTTCATGTGGATGCAGCAACATATCTATCACACAACTACCCAAAACAGAATCAGGGCCAGTGCTCTTTTTAATATGTATTTTGATTAACTTTTGCGTTTCAGTGGTTGAAGTTAGGTTGATTATAGGCATTAGTGATTTTTATTACACTTGGTGTGAAATGGAGCTTAAACAGCAGAAGGAGACATATAATTAAAATCTTAATACCTACTAATTTTGAGCTGTGAGGCAAATACTCTTATTGTCAGATAAATGATAGAAGGAAATGAAGAGGGTTTTTTTCACCTGTTTGTGTTCTTAATTTCTTGTTAATTTAAAAGAAAGATGTGGAGAATGTCAGTCAAAATAATAACGAGTATGGAGTTGAAGTGCATTTTTTCAAATACATATATGAAATCGAACTGTGCACATAACACAATTACATTTTGCTCTTGAACAAATAAAAGTGCTTGGCAGGGTCCTGGCCTTGGTCTTTTAAATGCTGTATGTGTAATGATCTGTTACGGACTGATCTGAAGGACATCATTATCTTTTTGCTGATTTTGATGAAGCCCTTATAATACAAGAAAAACATAGACTCTTACATTGATGAAAACATAGCCCAATAAGAAATTTAAATCCCCTGGCACAGGTTCCCAGTTGCTTCTGAATTAAATTCTGTGAAGGGAAGTGGCTTTAAACTTTCTCCTTGGTTGCCTATTCTCTTTCTACCCTCAGAAACTATGCATATATGCATTCTAAGTGGGGTTCTGGGGGATTTTGTTATTGCTGGGTTTTGTTTTATTTTGAGATAAGGAAAGAAAAACTCAGCAGTTTCAAAATTGGTTGTCTTCCTGTTAAGCTATCTAAGATCCAGCAGGTCCTTTCTATCAGAAGATGCTGATGAAAGACAGGAACAATAGGTCCTACCTCTACTTCTAATTTCACTTCTAAACTTACAGCTAGAGCAGGGAATTCTTTAGACTGGTGTTTCACTGCTTAGTCAAAACAGTCTTCTGAAGCATCCTTAACAAACTGCAGACAGGACTTGCATGTAATTTCTTAATAGCAAAAGGTACTTGCTAAAGGATGGATGAGAAATGAGTAGATAATGAACGTAAGAATATTTTTATATTTGTGACAGTTGCATTTTCCACTATATATTAATAGTCAAATACATTTAGCTTTCACACATAGCAGAGAGAATTGTGTTTTCTGCAGCATAAGAGCAAAGTAGTCAATACCAGACTACTTTGTTAACCTGTTAATCTCAGAGTTTGCTCAGTTTCTCATTGGAGATCTCAGCACCCTATGGCTCTCTTAGGTTTCTGGGTTTGTTTTTTAACCTCTATTTTGTTTTGGTCTGATTTTTAAGCAAACCTGTTAATACAATATATAGGGCTGTAAGCTCTGGAGGTGGTATTGCTGCTAGGGATTTGATTCTTGAGTTACTTCCCACTATGTTGCAAATTAGTGAGTCTCTGCCTTTTTCTTTCCCACCCTCTTTGCCAGCAGAAAAGCTTGGGCTGACTCAGGAGCTGCTAGCTACAGCAACTGCTCATGTTTACTGCCCAGTCACAGAATAAGTTAAAAAAAAATTATTCTTCTGCCATTGCACACCCCATAGATATCCTATGTTTGGAGGTACTGTTGCTCACCATGACCAGAAGTGCCTTTTTCACTTTTTTCATTTGCTGTGAACTTTATATATTTAGTACGAAAATGCAAGATGGTGACTGTACATTTTCTAAGGCTTTAAAGCTTTTCTGTACATATGAAGACGAAAATATGTCCTGGGGGTTTTTTTGTTGACAGCTTTCCTGGCTATTTTAAAGTTGTGGCAATTTCTTACTTTTTTCTGTGAAGTGTTTTACTCTGACTGACTTCGAACATATGCACAGACTGAACCACAGAATGGGAGCCACTTGTGGGTGTGTTTGAGGATCAAGCCCAGTCTCCTTTCATTCACTGCCTATCCCTGGATGTGCTTTTCAAGATGCTGAGAGAAGCCAAGTTATTGTTTGGTCAGTTCAGTATGTTATGTGATAGGACCCCATGCTGTGACTTTGACCCTGCAAGCACACCCCCTTATCAGATAACTCACAAGCAAACGACCCGACCGAGTAGTTGAAGAGTCCATCTGTACTCAGGGGGATAAAAAAAGATACTGGAAGCCGTGCTGGGATGAGTGGGATGTGCTCTGTCTGTGCATGCAGCATACCTAGGGGCTTCCATCTAAGGGCTGCCTGAAGTCACGCCGAGGGTGTCCTTGGGCGTGTGTGTAAGCATAGCTTCCCTGGTGTGGCACAAGTACCTGCGGAGCTGAGTGGTGCAGAGGGGTGAACATGAGGACTATGGCTCTACCGTGGTACAAAAGCAGATTGACCAGATGCTTCCTTTAGACATGACCCCTTCTAGAAGTTTTGAGCAAGGATTAATTTTTGGTGGGGGAAAAAAAAGAGGTTGTTTCCCACTTATTGTCTGAGAAATTGAGCAAAGGGAAAGGGGGTGGGTAGCGAGGAAGAGGAAGGGAAAAACATTGCTATAATCACACAGAGTTCTGTTTATCTATATGTATTTATATCTACATACACAATTTTAAATCTTTTGGATCATGTTTAGTAAAATACACTATTTCCTTGATCTGCAGAAAAATTGCCAAAAGGACTAGCCCTGACAGGTAATGTTCCTCAGTGGTTTTAACGTGGGAGGAGGACACAGAGGAAAAGGACAGGGCAGGACACGACTGTTGAGCAAAGGACTGAGCTCCTGCACTGAGGTCTGTTTACTTGTGCAGCAGTCCTTAGCTGTCTGGGGAAGTCTGGTCTCATTGCATGGGTGAATAATGCAGAGTACCTACACAGAGATAAGGCCAGGGCCCTGTTCCCCGCCTTCACCTGAGCAGGGAAGCGTTTTCGGGGTAATAACCTCCCTGTCCCAGTGTTGGCCATGGAGAAGGCATCTGGGTGGGGTAGGCTCTTGGGGCTGAACAGCTGGTCTGTAGCCAGAGGCCAGCATGTCTGGGGACCGAGGGCTGGGAGAATTGTCCGGCAGCCCCCATATGCTCCCAGGTGAAGGTTTGTGTTTGGCCATATGCCCCCCTGGGTACAAATGTCACTGCAGCAGTGGCTGCAGTGAAGGTGTCAGACTTCTGTGTGTGCAGGCTGGAGGGTGTTGCTCTTTCTTTGGCTGGCAGGTTTTTTACTTCTGGGTATTTTCTTTGTATCCGATCCTTGCCAAGCTTTACAGGAGTAAATCTCAGCCAACTTGTCTGCATGAGGCATAGCTGAATTTGTGGCTGGAATGATCACAAGTTACCACTTACCAGAGCAGGCAAGGGCCATGTTGCTGTAAGAGAGGTACCAGCTTCCTAAGAGCAGCATAGAGGAGGGAACTTGGGGGCCCTGAAGCACGGTGACCTCCTAAGAACAGGCAAAGCACAGTGAAGCAACAAAAGCTTTCGACTGAAGGCAAGTGCTGACAGAAACATTGCTCTGGGAGCATGGGCTGTGGCCAGCATTCCTGAAGGGAATGCTGTACTCTGCAGTGGGACATGGTGCTCCTGCAGGCCTGGCCCTTCCCCTCTGCAGGAGGCATGTGGTAGTATGCACCCGTGTTAATTCTTGCTAATGTGTGGCTCAGTGTTTTAGATTTTTCGTATTGCTTTCAGACCTGGTATTAATTCTTACTGCTATAAAAAGCTGATTGCTTTATAAAGGCTAAAACAAGTTGGTGGAGAAAATGAGGAATTAATTACAATTTTATCAGGTCCTGGGATGTGTATTCTTGTTTCTTTCTCCACTCCATCCCACAGACCTGGATAACCTTCAAACATAATTTCATTTTTTATTCTCTTTCTTAATTTTTTTATTCTCCTTTTTTGACCTCAGAAATAATTGAAAGGTATGCAGAGAAAGGCACTGTTTCCCTGAATGCAAGCACTATCTAAACACTCACTCTGGCCTGCTGTTCTAAACCTGTTGGGCACTCAAAAATTGTTTGCTTAAGGGTCTGGGTTTGATTTTGGTTGAACAAAAAAGGTCTGAATCTCTAATATAGTGGCACCTGTCTAATTCTCCCTACTGGCTTGGGGAGACCTGCCAGTTGCAAAATCACACCAATGCAATTAGTCCTGTCATCAGCCAGTGGGTCACTATAAACCAGCCCCCTGACAAGAACTGCTGGTCTTACCTGTGTGTTTTGCTACTGTTCAGCCTGTTCTGCACAAGGGAGAGAGGAAGGCCAGTCCTGCAGTGCTGCCTTTGGATTTACCTCTGGCTTACTTGGATTACTCACTCTGGTTTGCTAGCACAGAGGAAGCAAGTTACAAGGTTCTGACTCTCTGAGGAATACCATATGCAAACACTGTCTTTTTTTTTTGAGTGAGAGCAGATGTCTTGAATAGGCAGGTTTTGTTATCCTTGAGGGTTTTATGGGCCACCATAGAGCCAGAGTGGTCAATCTCTGAATGAGGCTCAAAGACAATGCTAGACTATAATGAATAGAGGAAGAAAACCTTTGTGGGGATGGTGCAGGGGGACTTGCAATCATGCCATTTCCAGCAGAGTGGCAAGACAGCTATGCCAGCCTGAGATGGGATTAACTGGGCGCATTAGTTTCAGACTATGTATCTTGCCTTCTAGTCAGACACAGACAGATAACATTATTCTCAATAGCAAATTAAATTTCTGTTTGTTTAAACAAAGTCATGTTATGGCTTCTCTGTGGATGCTCGCAAATATCCCCCTTTGGCAAATCCAACTTTCCCAGTGGGTGCAAGAAGAATAAGCTCCAGGGTACAAGGAGTATATTTTGCTCTTTGACATTTCCCCTTGTTCCCTGAGTGACCAGACCTTCCATCTGTGGGACTTCGTTGCGTTATCACAGCTATTTCCAGCAGGTGGCAGATGATAATCGCACTAGTAACCCAATCTGGGTACAAATGATGTGTTTTCCAGGCTGTTTATTTAGACATTGACTTAAATCTACACATTATCTAGTGGCTATAAATATGTTTCCAAAAGCAATAGAATAAGATTGTGTAATAGGAGCCCCTTAGTAGTTACCCATGATAATATGTAATTAAATACTTGGGTATCAAGTGTGGTATGATTTTTATTTTTAAATTCAGCCTTGATTTTTTTAATCTCCCAGATCAGAGAAATTGCCTTTAATCCAAAAATCTCCAAATAGCCATCTGGCTAATTGTGTTTCATGGTATAAGATTATCTTTGTTCATCAACTGTGGTGGAATAGAGCTCCTCCTTGTAGTTATGCCTGGATAATTAACTGATGCTTTAAAGAATTATGTGTTAAAATATAGTGACAAATGGTGCTATACTACCTTTCCAATGCAGCTTCTCACTGGCAGAGTTGCTCTGCCTGAGTGGTACTACTGACTGAAGGAGGTTTTTTTCAAATTAACAGTCCTTAATGAGGACCAGATTTTGCTCCTTTTGCTCTTGTTAGTAGTCATTCACACACATGAGTAATCCCAGTGTGTTCAATGGGAGGTATTCACCACACAGAGAGAGGGTGGCATTTGCAAGTTGACCTTCCAGCATGGGCTTCAATGGGGCATTTGACCGAATGGAAGACCACAGGATCTGACCCATACTGAACGCGTGACTACATGGAAAAGTCTATTCAAGGTTTACAGCAGCATGTGGGATAGTTGCGTGCCCCTGGTTGTGGGTGAATTATGCAAAGCTTCACAAAGTCAATGTAAACTTCATAGCATCTGTCTTACAGGGCTTGCTTATAGCACAAAACTGGAACACATCTCAGAGGCAGAGAAGTATTTGTTTCATGTGTGTTTTGGGGTGGATGTTGGGAGCATAATCCCAATGGCTTTCCTCTGGGTGGCTATACAACCCCAGGGGGTGGATAAGAGGCAGAAGATGGGATAAAAGCTCTCCTTGCAGTCCCCTCAGAAGAGACACCACTGATGCTGCTGAACTGAGGGGGCTTGAAACTTTGCCTTGGAGTTTGAGAGTAAGGATGGAGTCCTATTTTGTCAAATTAATTCTCATAAAGAACAGACAAGACTGCAAATGAGCTACTGACATTAAAGCAAAGGAGATATGAAAATTATGATTATGGCTGCCAATATGCAATGACTCATGAAATATGGTTGTTTATATGCCTGTTTGCATAACCATATATTTATTGTAAACAGAAGTACCCAGTATTTTTAAAACAGTAGAAAATACTATCGCTGTTCAGTTTTTCTTTCTCAATATTATTTACTGTTTTCACCTAGCAGTTTTGCAGAAGGTTAATGTGGAAGATATGAGAATAGATGCATAATTTTAAAACTGCAGTAAAATTCACCATATTTCATTTTTGTACATAATCACTGGGGTTTTTAGTGTTTTGTATTGTTTTTTTTGTTTGGTTTTTTTTTTTGGTAAGACCTTAATTCAGTTTTATTACATTATAATCTTTTATAGAAGGATAAAGGGATTTGTTCCTTAATAGGAAAGTGGAGTTTATAGGCTCAAGTAAAGCAAATATGGCCCAGAACACAATGCTTTTGCAAGTCTAACCAGAAAGTATTTAATGTTGGTAAACTTCATTGGCATCCTGGACATTCCATGCTTGCTGCTGAAATTACTTGGATTTTAACATAGATAATATTTTAGGAGAAAGCTAGACTGACAGATTTTTATAAGTGGTGAACAAGAATTGAAAGAGAGAGAAAAAATTTAAAAAACCCGTATACCATGAAAGTTAATTGTATTGTCGTGACTATTACAACAACCAGTTCTTACTGGCCCCTTTTTCCTGTAATTAAAGCCATTTTTCTTTTCCCCCTTCTGGCCTCTTCCTGGCCCAGTATTCCAGCAAAAAGCAGCAAAAATGTGGGATTTTTTGGAAAGGCAACTAGTAAGAAAAACAGGTAGACATGCTTTACTTCCTGTACTCAGGGGTCATGGGGACATCTTTGCTTTAAGTGTAGTAACTGCAATGCAATCCCCAGTTTTCCTGATTCTGATGCATAGATCTATTTTTATCCAGTGTATGTGTACCACACATGCATATATCCTGGTACATACACAGAGTTCAGAAACAGCCACCTCAGTAGTATCTGCTCTTGCCCATTTTTCTGCTTCAATTAAACTTTGTCACTTCTGTATTATTGTGAAATCTGTGCTTTCTTGTCAAAATGTTATGTTGCTGACATTTTGCTAATTAAAGGTTTCTTCTTGTCATAATTTTCTTTCTTTTCTTCTTTTCTTTAATGGCCAGCATGTCTTTCTGCCAGACTAATCATACAAGCAACCACTATTTTGTCATTCCTCTGTAGCTACATCAGATGTGAACTCTTAGCCATGGGAGGCACAGGTAATGACAGACTCAGTAGTAATTTCCTACTTGCACAGTGTAGTTCTTCCATATCTCACTATGCATGGAGACTGAGGGAAGGGCTGCAGCCTTTTCTGACCAGTTGGTTGGTTCTAGGACTTCAGAGGCAAAAATACCCAGCTGCTTTTGCCATCTTACTGTGAGAGGTATCACTGCAAGGTCTGAATTTACCACTCAGCCAGGGAATAGGATGCAAAGGCTCTAACAAAGATGTCTTTGGTTCTTCACTCACTTTACCAAGGATAAATGTTTATTGGGTCACCCTAGTCAGTGTAGTAGTCATATTGTGCAGCATCTCTATATGGATAATAACTGCCTTTAGGCCTGGTACAGATATTACTTAAAACTGACTATGTCTTCCTAGAATTCAATTATAATATCTTGCTCAGTCATCAGATCATAGTCTTGCTTTTTATAACAGTGATATTTCCTTAAATTTGTCTTAAATATGTTGTTCCTTCACATAAGTATAGGTAGCAGCTTTGTGCTACCCTGGGGATAGAAGGTTCATATTTTGTTAGTTTCTTGCATAATGCAAAAGGAGATTAGAGAGCTTCTTATATTCTGTTTCCTCCCAAGAGAAAGCTATCATGTAGATCAAGAGAGGAAATGATTTCCTTGGTTGGCACAAATGAGTCACAGAAAATGACCTTCTTTGTAGTCTAATTTAGATTCAAGAATCCTCTGAAGAGCTGATAATATAAACCCATATGGCTTGGATGAAGAAAGTTGGGAAAGACATTGTCACTAAGAGGCTCATCCACATCTTAAAAAGCAGTATTTCACTTAGCCTAGATTTTTTTGATCAGACTGTTGCAGCTGCAAACCTCATGTTGCCTGCACATGTTATGTGTAATATGCACATACACATGTGATGCTGCTGCTGAGGTTTCATTTCAGCAATGGAGAAATTGAAAAAGCAGCACACACTCTTTGGCTGTTTTTTACACTGTGTTTAACATCTTTAAAAATAGATATTCATGCAAATTTTGAAACAGTGCTTGCATTTACATTGTTGGACTGTATAACATTTGGAGACATGTTTATTACAGAGGAAGCAACAAGCTTTCAGCTCTATATCAAGAAACCAAGATCCAACAGAAAATAAACTAGCACACAGATACACAAAAGCACTGACAAAGAGCTTCAGCAGAAAAGATCTGGTGGCAAACCAGAAGTGTAGCTGGACAACACAGAGAGCACAAGCAACCATCTGTAGATTTTCATGTGAGAAATCTTAATTTATTCCATGGCAGAAAGTCTAAGAAGGTGCCAGGTTTTTTCCCCTGTTTTTTCTTGCTATATGTTGCTTTTTTTATTTTCTAATATTTATTTTGTTGTTCTGATGTTTTTAAATGTTGGTTTGTTTCAATTGTTGGTAATTGATTCTATAGGCATCTTGATTGTTTATGATATGTTTAAGTGTGGAAGTTGGTTATGCTTCACTGCAGTTTACAGGAAAGGCTGGGTTTATGGTTAAATTTTGCCACAGCTTTCCTGGATATATCCATGCTCTTGGCAAAGCTAGGCCATCCTGAAAAACAGCCTGGAAGTGTAGCCATGGGCAGGTATGCATTCCTAAAGCTGCCCAGCATGCCACTGTGCCCTAACCACACCTTTGGACTGCGATGCTTTCTGAGCAGGTTACTTATGATCGTGGGTAAAGACTTTCCAAGTGTCATGGCTTATCGGCCTCTTGTTTTTCATAATATACAAATGGGAGTCATGACAGTGTATTTTTTATTTTAATCCAACAAATATGTTACACCAAACACCCTTGTATGCACCAGCATTAGCGCAGGGAGAGGTTGCAAGCAACACCTGAGGTCAGGGTGTGGGAGAAAACCAGCACCTCGGATTACAAGGTGAATTTATGCTGGATCAAATGACATTAGATTTAAGGTGGTGGGTTTGACGGCAAATTTGGGTGCACATAAGGGTGTGGGGAATTTATGTATAGCTTGATTTTTGTGAACATATAATGACTGTATTATAGATAGATATATTCTTTCATTTCCTGGGCATAAAGGATATAGATAGAAGTGCCATGACTGTCTGAAAAGAGCACAATGGCAAATTGGGAAAGATAGTCTGTTCAGTATCTGCTGAGAACAACACTTACAGCAGCAAATGCTGGGAAGAGAATTGAAAAATTGATTTTTTTTTAAATGACTATTTTGGGGTCAACCTTCTGCAGATAAGGAAAACTTTCAACAGGGAAATGAGGCCAGCTGAAGGCCTTACGTAGCGAAGGCAGACACAGAAGTAAAATCTTTTATCTGAGATGTCCCTAATATTTAGAGCATGGAAGCAGGTTTCTCCCTGATGCTGTTGAGGAAGATTTATAAGGATCCTAAGCACGGGATACATTTACCTTTGCTTATAGCTATACATTATCCACTTGCTTATTAGCTGTTAATTCTTTGTCTGTGCCTGTGTACAGCATTGTGCGTAACAGTTGCTTGCCATTTTTCTTCAGTGAGATGGCCCAGTGGGCTTGTATTCATTTTGCACCAATATGTTCAAGGTGTATGCATGTGTGGTGAAGGAGCAACAGCAACAGACTTTGTATATTCCTTTTTATATCTGAGCATGTACAGTCTGTTAAAACAGACCCCAAAATTGTTTGTTTGTCACATCCAGCATCTGAGAGGCAACATCAGGTTAGCCAGTCTGAGACACGGTCCTTCTTAAAATGTGAGCTCTCTGATCAGAATTCTTGTAGTTTCTGTCCAGATTGCTGCTTGTGTTGTCTCTTGTCCAGCTGAAAGGTGAGACAAAAATAGGGGAATCAGAAGTATTGTGACAGGTGAAATTTGGGTTATGGTGCAGAAAATGCTAAAGGTTATTAGGGCAGGGAGCATTGAAGGTATCATGGGGGTTGCAAAGTACCAGCAGGCAGAGGAGCTGAAGTGTTGCAGTGAGCTGGGAGCATTATGGAAGAAAAGATGGAATGGGTATAATGAGGTTACTGGGCATATTACAGCGAGGCAGAAGGAATTACAGCATGGCTGTTGGTAAATGGAAGCCTCTTTATAAAATCTCTTTAGAGTCCTGAGGTATAAAAGTATTTTTATCAAATTACATATGTCACTTGGCTATGTAGACAAGGAAGACACAGTAAGACAGGCAGCTCCTTAAGATAAGTCACTGCTTCCTTTTTTAGCTGTGAGCTTGCCAGTTTCCTTTCAGTTAGGCCCATACCTATGTGGGAAAACTCAGATGCCTCAGGCTTTCCTACAAGCTGACTTCCTCTGCTATTGTAGCTACTTCCCAACTTTTCATTTGCTCTTCTATATTTCAGTATCTCACCTTGTATTTTTTTTTTTTTTTGTAATAAAGGACATTTATTATGTGTTGTACCTTCCATGAATCAAGCAATGATGGACTGCTCAACTGTATTTATTGGGCTTGCATGTATAGCTTCTTTGGTACAGACTTCATACTGTGTGTGACTGATTTGCCTTCTGATTTCTTGCTGTCCTTCATTACTAGCTTCTTAATGTATGTATAGGTTGTCCTCAGTGTGCTTGCCTTTCTCTTGCTCCTGAAATTGGAGCTAGAACGAGAAAGTGTTTAATATTTTCTTTTCTCCTGCAGGCTTGAGAAAGGGAGTTTTGTTGTGCTTCTCTGACATATTGTGCCTGAGCTGTTCTGCGTAGGGATGTTCCAAGCCGCTTTAGGGGGATTGTGACTGCACCAAAGGTAATTTGATTTTTTAGTTTTTGAAATAATGTAATCTGTAGACCTCCACCGAACTTTGTGCTCTGCTTTTGCCAGACCTTTAGGGAAGGCGTTATTTCAATTACTGACTTTACAAGACCCAAAGTTTGGCACTGAACACTGACACAGGTCCTATTTCTTTCTGTTTAATGTGTAATCATGCAAGGCTGAAATCTGAATTCCCTGCTCTCTCCGTGCAATCAGGTAGAGCCAGCTTTGCCGCTGATCAAATGGAGCCAGGAGACAGACTGGTCTGCTCCCAGCGCCCAAACGAGTTTGTTTATTTAATACGGGACTTCTTTTCCTCACTAATGAATGGCTTTCAACCTGGGGCATCGCTAGTGCCCTCTCTTTATGGCTGTGTGGGAAAGAGGACTTGCACATCCCTCCCTCCCTCCCTCCCTCTCTCCATGACGCATGGCTGCTCCCGGCGGCTGGTCCGGGCCGGCACTGGAGCGAGGCCACGGAGTTAGTCAGTCCTGGCCCTGGCCCTCCCCGCGCTGCCCGCTGGGGGTCCCGGCGG
>VYZT01009140.1:0-27976 GCA_013400735.1 Pomatostomus ruficeps | reverse complement strand
CCCGGGGGGGCTCCGCGGGGCCGTGCGGGGCGGGCGGTCAGTGCCTGGGAGGCGGCCGGTGCCGCGGGAACGGGCGGACTGCACGGTGCGTCCGGCTGGCGAGCGGCGCCGGCGGGAGTCCGGGCGGCGCAGGATATTCGGCGGATTTCGCGGGTTTTGTTGTTGTGGTGTGGTTTTTTTTTTTTTTTTTTTTTTTTTTTTTGGGTTTTTTTTTTTTTTTTTTTTTTNTTTTTTTTTTCTTTTTCATTTTTGTTGCTAAGCTCCGCTCTAAAAGTTTGAAGGCGGTCACCGAGTCGCAGCGCTGTGTGTCACTGGCAAAGCTGGTGCGAAACCGGCCCAAAAGCGGCTGTGTGCAGGAGCCGCTGTCTCAGCCCCTTCCCTCGGCGAGGGGGACGGGCAGGGGCTGCTGCCGCTTCCTCCCGGCTTCCTCCGACTCGCGCTTTTGGAGATTCGCTCTTCTTCCTACTGTTGAGCGAGTTACAAACCACTTTATTAGAAAGTAAGCG
This sequence comes from Pomatostomus ruficeps, assembly GCA_013400735.1. Taxonomy (NCBI): domain Eukaryota; kingdom Metazoa; phylum Chordata; class Aves; order Passeriformes; family Timaliidae; genus Pomatostomus; species Pomatostomus ruficeps. The sequence goes on along the minus strand of VYZT01009140.1, from coordinate 27,470 downwards.
ACAGATGTCAGCGAGCGGATTAAACTCTCCCTGGTCTTGTTCTGAGTGTGCCGGCTGGGAGGGAAATCCCTCGTTTCCGTGAGGCAATCAGTCCCACATGCCGAGAGAGCGGTTCTCCTCCCCGGCATGGGGCGCGGGGGCTGCGAGCTGCAGGGGAAGTGGCGAAGTTCAGCGCCGGGCTCACAGCGGTGGGTACCGAGAGCGTGTGGCTTCCTAATAAAGCTCTTCAAATATCTCCCTTTGCGTTTCTCTGCCTTCGGAAGCAAATTTGCAGCCACCAACTGCCGTGTTAGATAAAACTGAAACGTGAGATTACGTAGAAAATCTCATTATTGGATAGTTAGCATTTCAAAGAGACCATTGCTAGGATCGTTTCCTTGTTAATTGTCAGCAGGTAGTGTAGTAATAGCAGTTTTTAAGAGTTAAAATTTTATCATATAAACTAAAAATTATGTGTTCATTTTATGTACTTGTATACATCCAGAAAATAGATTCAGGAAGACTACAGAGTATGGTCGGAGACTTGTTCTCTGTCTCTTTTCAAAGAGGGGAGGGGAAAATGAAAAAAGGTCTTTTCGCAAGGGAGGAATCCGGACACCATGTGAGTGATGCTATAGCAAGTTGTTTTTATCTGGTGATTTTCAGTAAAAGGGGTAAGAACACATCTCACTTACTGGATGATGTCTCGTGGCGAAGGTTTTTGTATTTGATTAGTTGGGGTGTTTTTGAGAAGAAAACAGTGATGATGTTATACCTAAATGATTGAAGTCACGAGAGTGTGGGAATTTCTTTGAATCGTAGAAGAGATCGAAGATAATAACAGCAGCAAAAGTCTTAAGATGAATCTCATTATGTCGCGGGCTAAAGTTAATCCCGCTGCCGACTTCAGTTATTGGAGCGGAGCCCCTGTCGGAGCTGAGCACCTGATTACTGCAGAACCGCGGCAGGATGCCCGCTGGTTTTTAGCCGGGATAGCGGGTAGGAAAAGCCGGGCGCACCGGCGCTTCGCCCGTGCCGCCGGAGCGGAAGGTGTTTCCCGGAGGATGCCGAGGACAATGCCCGCGCCGCGCCGCTGCCCGGCAGGGGGCGCAGCCGAGCGCTTCCGTCTGCCCGGGGCCGCGCGGCGGCAGCGCGGGTTTCTGCCACTCGTGTCCAAAGTCACACTCCTTTCGGTAGCCGACTGTCTCGTGGGAAACTTGTCGGGAGAATAGGAAGTGCCGGGATTGCTTTGAGGGGTTGAGGGAGTATTCCTAATCAGACTGGCCGCGTAAAGCAATCCTAATCTTCTAGAATTTGAATGTGGAAATTTGTAGGCTCCCTGCAGGATGTCCTGTGACTGGATCTGAAGGGAGGTCACTGGCTCACAGAGTTGTTAGGGTTGGGAGGGATCCCTGGAGATAATCTACTGCAAACCCCGTGCCACGGCAGGGTCACCTAGCATGGGTTATACGAGAATGTGTCCAGGTGGGTTTTAAATGTCTCCAGAGAGGGAGACTCCATGACCTTTCTGGGCAACATGCTGCAGCGCTGTGCTACCTTCAGTGTAAAGAAGTTCTTCCTCATGTTGAGGTGGAATTTACTGTGTTTCTATTTATGGCCATTGTTACTCACCCCATTGCTGGGCCCCACTGAAAAGACGGTGAACATTGGAGGGACACTACGTTTTTCAGCTAGTCCCAAGAGTGCATTTGTCTTTTAGCAGTTCCCATTCATGGCTATCTTGTAGGCTTCTCTCTTCTCTACTGACAGAAGGTTTTGAATCTTTTAATGGGTTAAGAGACAAGTTATTTGAAGGCAAAAAGATAAGTAATTTCCCACATCAATTTGCTTTGATTTATCATGCTATAGAAATGGTCAGTTCTGTTCTTTGGGAGCTTATTTCATGACCGAGCTCTGACTTTCAAATATTCTGTGTTTGATCTGTTTCCTTCTCTGTGGCACTTCTGCTGGCAAATTATAAATGGGGACACTGATATACAGGTGTGCCTTAGTATAAATTGGATGAAATGTAGGATTGATGTGTTGAGGAATCAGTGCAAACAGAGTGGATGCCCATATTGGCATGGCTCTCTTAATGGGGAGACTGATGCAGTTGAGAGGCTTCTGGCTGTGCAAAGCATCTGTAGCCTAGAGATGTTTGAATGCCCCAGTGTAATGTACTGCTATGGCTGGCTTGTCCTGTATTTCCACGAAGTTGCAGGTAAATGAAGGCATTTTCTTCTGCTCATATGACTTGTTCTTCTGAGACTGACGGGTTGCATGGAATCAGCCATATTTAGCTAGGTGCATGATTACATCCTGGATTTCCCAAGTGCTTCCATGTTCTGAGGAGTGTTGTTTCTAGTCATGCTTGGATTTAGCTTGAGCAGTCTGTCTCCTTTTTTGACAGTGTTGAAGTTTTGAAACAGTTGAGCTTTGTAGGAAGCTGTGTGTTTGCCTCACTCAGTTGAACTGACAGTGGTGTGGCACCTGCTAAAGATGTCTCACTGAGATGCTGAAGCTGTGGAGCAGCAATGTGAACTCTGTCGATGTGGGTACCAGTGTTAAGAGGAGTTGCTACTGTACTACCTCTTGTCCAGTTTCTTTTGTGGTTAGTTGAATTGAAAGAACTTAATGCCTAGCAACTTCTGCTCCTGTTGCAAGGAAGTAACGTACAGTAGAAAGAAAAAAGTAGTACTTGTGTTAATGAATGTGCTGTTCAGATGTCTAGTTGAAATTGATTTATTTTGGCTTCCCATAACTGAAACCGTTGTGCTTATGTCTTTTTTTCTCCTTAATTGAAAATTATTCTTACCGGAATCCCTTATACATAAACAAAACAATGTGTCATGTAAGACTAAACAAACACTTCCTATAAGATTGCCACTTTGAGGAAGTGTGCAGTGCTGATATTTCCATGAGTCAGTGTTTCAAAACCTGAAAGGAAACAACATAAGGCTCTATGGCTGATGATTGGCTGGAAAAACTACAAAGAGAGTCCTTCTGCTTGACAACATGACTTCTGTTGTACTGTTAATATTTAATAAATATGCTGTACTTAATTGCTACTTTTTTTTCTCCTTAAATGGCATCAACTATTAAACTTTCAGTTGAAAAAATAAAAGCTCATGTTCAGCATTTCTGCTGTTGAAAGCTGTATGCTGGCTGGCAGAGAACCTGCTGCCAGATTTTACTTTGTGAAATTATTTATACTTGAAAAATCTAAAGAAACAGCTCATTTGTGAATTTTCACTTTAAGAAGCTTTTCATGTCCCTGAAATCTAGTACTGTTATACTTAGGGCCATTAGGCTCTGGTCTAAAATAATATTTTTTCTAGCAGTAGTAGAGCTTGTTATAACTGTATCTGTCTGATAGTTTGAGAGTAATAATTGGGACAGGAGGATATTGTGCACTGAGAGTTTACTGGGGCTGTAATATAATGAGGAGAACCCTTTGCTCATCATTCTGTTGACCTGACAAATAATAACAATCCACTTGTGCACTTTGAGGGCTTGTTGCAATTTAAGGCATTCATGAACTTCTAAAGCTTTCTTTTATCATCTTTAGAAAGGGCTGCTTTGTGGTTACAGGATATTGAGGTCTTAGTTTAAAATGTGGGGATTCCAACAGCATAAGCTATCCTTAGCACTAAGTGTGATCAGAATCATGAAGCAGTGAAATATTTGTGATAGAAGATGCCTACTACCTGATGTAGGTTGGTGCCTCACACACACCTTACCCTGTTCTAAACTCACCCCAGTTTTTAGGAACTATAAGACGTTGTTTATGTCCAATTGACAAAATGGGGATGGTTGGTCTGTAACCATCTCTTTTTCTTGGTGTGCCTACTTTACTAATTGATGCAGAGCTGTGTAGTTTAAGACGCTGTGAAAGCAGTTAAACTTTGTGAAGCTGAGAGTCTTGGGTGAAGTCAGGCAGAGTATTTAGTTAAGTGCTAGTTTACCGCTGTTTAAGCAGGTCAGTTTCCAAGAGAAGGTATTTACAGGCTTCCACCATTAAACTTGACACAGAGTAAATGGTCGAGAGATGTCTCTGCGTTTCCCAGGCTAAGAAGAAACTTATCTTGTCCCTGATAAATTTAAGGTCTCCCTTAAGTCTAATAACACTAAGGTTGTTCAGGGAAATCCATTTTGTCTTGAGAAGATGTCCCTTTTAATGCTGTCTGCTGGGATTTAGTGCCTTAAGTGGTTACTTGTAGAAGTAATTACGACTAAATATGTTCACTGCATAATACTGTAAAAGGATTTATTCCCATTTAAATGGGGCAAAAGGTTGTCGAATAGATATTTTTAGATAGAGAGAATTTTTCCCAGATACCTTTCTCTCTCTCTCTCTCACTATATATACATACATGTTTGTAAAAAATAGAAAATTATTTTTTATCAAGTGTGAAATGTTTCTTACAAAGATAACTGGTTTTTTCCCCCCAGTGTTTCTAAATTAGAGGATCAAGCAGTAAAGAAAGGAAGAAAAACTTCCTTTCTTTACTTCTTGATCTTACATCTTGCACCTTGCATCTCATCCTGAATATATTCAAGACTTCTCCAGATTTTTTCTTCACATTAAAAAGTTAACAAGTGCAGCTTAAACTCATGTTGCATAGGTAAAATAAAGTGGCAACTGAACATTCTTATTGATTGACTGTAGCAATGCTAATTAAGGCTTGAGTCTCACAGTCTGTGGAAGGTGCAGAATAGATTATGCAGATTTTTCACTGCTGGTTCAGTATTTGAAATTGCTAAATTTGGTGTTGGTTGTGTTCTGACCAGCTTGTGTTCAGTGTGCTGAATGGAAGAGGTCTGGGACCAGTGCTATTTGTTCAGACAGAGTGCTGTGGCTGTTGGTGGACTGTCAGGAATAGCCATGGCTGGAGCAAAAATGGACACCATGTTTTCTGCAAGTGAGAGAAGAAAACAGAGGTAGCAGTGGAAAAGGCTTCAGTGAATGTAGTTTTGAATAAATAGAAGATGCTTGTGTTTGAGGCTGCCAGCCTGACATCAAATTCCATAGCCTTCTATCCATAGCCTGACTTTCTTTTATGTAAAGAAGGATTCATATAAGACTGGAAGCCAATGTGTGTTGGTTTGTGGAGTGTGTAGAGATAAATTCACAGGAGTTAAACAGATCTGCTCAGGGCCTCTGATGTCAGTAAGCAAACTTGTTAGGTTTTTTGGTCTTCTTCTGAAATTGGTACATTTGAAAAAGCTGTTACTTAAGCGCTCTCATAAGAAGTAGTAAGTATTTTCTTGTCTCTTCATGGAAATGATTGTCTGGTGATCAGACTACCAAATGCTCTTACAGCATAAAGACATATAAGTGCTGGATATCTTAGCTTTGCAATTTTCCAGAAAATTCTTTTGAAAACTTTATTGCCTTGAATTACTCTTAAGACTGATTGATTTTTTAATTTTTTTTTTTTTTTTTACTATTTCACTATTATTGGTTGAACCCAAGTTTTTAGTTCTGAAATTGCTGGGTTAGTTAGATGCCAGTATTAGCTTCTTTTGCTCTGTTTTTATTTGTCTGTTCTGCCTGATGCTGTTCTTCGTGTTTTGCATATTGCTTTGATTCTGTTCAGTAGCTGCAGTCCAAAGCATGAAATCATGATATGCTAACACAAATTAGTACCTTGATGCTGCTGAGAGGGCAGGTCTGTCTTTCCTCTTCCCTATGTATCTTGCTCCCAGCCATGAAATGATCTTTGCACACCTGCTGTTGACTGATGCTCCCCTCTGCTCACAGAAAAGAAAATCCAGTTCAATTTGCAAAATGGAACCAAAGAATGCAACTTAATTTTCTTTTCAAGTTTAGTTTTCTTCCATTTTAGTGAGCTGAATCTGTGCACTCCAGTGGATGTCAGAGCTGTCTCTGGACAAGTATCCCAGAACTTGACTGAGGGTGTGAGTGTGTGGGAAATTGAAGGGTGCAGCAAGTGCATCCCTTACTTTCATGTTTGTGTACTGGCAGTGTCATGGCACTGCCTGACTCTTTCTGTGCTCTTCAGTCCACTCCCTTTCCTAACTATAGGTTTTCTTGATGGTTCTGTATTTGTTAGCTTCCAATACACACCAGCTTGGTCAGCTGCTCTGGAGAAAAAATGTTAAAACTCCAGTGAGAACGGCAAGAAGATTATCTGACAAACTGATGTATCTGTATCTCTGACTGTCTGCTTGAGAACTACTTGAATCTCACGCTCAGTTTAGGAGCCTTAGCTGTTTATGAAAGTTTGGTTGGTGTTTTAGTTTAGAAGTGTTTTAGTTGGTATTAATAGTCACACATGCTGCCCCATTTCTCCATCACAGACTTGTCTTTTAAAGCTGAGGCACCTAATGTTGATTATCATGTTTATGCTTAAACAGAACTCCCCCTCCCATTTCTTTGCATCACAGCAAGATTTCTACTTATGCAGTTATGTTATCAAACGCTCTGATGTCATATGAAGTAATTTGTTGCACTGATGCTCCCATTTAAGGAAGATCACCTCATGTAAACACTGGAGAGTGTTGCCTACACCAATATTAGAAAGTAAAATTTAAAAACCTCATCAGAAATACCTTTGATAGTATTCATCAGGTTAAAATTCCCTCTATCCTTTCATGCTGACTGGTCTCCATTACAGGAGTGTAAATTATGAATAATTCCGTTAAAGCCAGTAATTGCACTTCTGTGAGAGTCTAATTAAGTCTTTGAGTATCTCATGCAGCAGGTTTTTTTTCTTGGAGGAGAGGGGGGAAAGGATGAGGCAAAATCCACTTTGGATTGTTGAGGAGTACTTAATACCTCTCATGTTGTTACAATTCGCTTTACAAACAGATGTGTTTGGAGAAAAAATCTTAAAGCTAGCTGTTGTGAGAGCAAGAAGCCTAGAATAAAATTGGAGGCTTGTAGACTTTGCTGCATGCTGTAAAAGATGTAAATATCAGACAGTTGCATTGCTCATATTCATCATATCATCAGATGTTCAGCCAAATATGTCAAAGAAAAATTGGTATGTGTGTGCCAGTGGACTATTAATGCTTCTGGGGAGCAAGTTGCCTAAGGCTTATGTTAATAGTTAAAACATGCATCAGTAAGTCTTAATGCTGTGCTTTTAAACTTTCTAGTGCTGGAGGTTTATATATTTTGTGGTTACACCAAGGAAAAGCTCAAGCTTGGAGTTAATAATAGGTTGTATTTTATTAAGCTGAAAAGCTGAACGTGGGCTTGCCCATTCTAACTTTTTGATTTTACTGACATTTACTAAACCGTATGAAGTGTCTGTTCTTTAGCAGTGTCTGATTTCTTCAGCGCAGTGGACTAGTGACTGAATTTAGGATCCAAATAGAAGCTTTGTTTTGGAGTAAAAACAAAACAAATCTAACTTCCTTCCTCTCCCATCTTAACCTCTACCAAGGGGAAAGGAACTTCCCTGAAACTTCACATGTTGTTTTCCTCCTATAGAAGACTTTCTGGGTGAAAGTTTTGCAAAATGAGATGTGAAGCTTCAAAATTAGAAAGAACTGTAATATTTTCCCCATTTTCCTTTTTCAAATTTTAATGGATCATTGCCAATTGTATAACACTTGAAATACTTGGTGGAAAGTTTGAAGTCTTTGAGGTTTGGGTTTTTTTTCCCCCCCTTCTGCCTGAAAGGGAAAAAATGTCGTGTATCTGTATTTTTGAAGTCTATTGAGGAAAGAACGCAGTTGTTGAAGACTTACAGCCTGGTCTGACTTGCCTGACTTCCGATGCTGATTAATGTTTCTGCTGTTCAGTTTTCATTCCAGACCTCTGAAGTATTATCATTTTTTTCTACTTGACTAGAGACTTGTGCATTTGCCTGTTATTACCTCTCAGGGAGCACTGGGGCCAACTAACGGTCCCTTCATTAACCCAACAACTGAATTTTACTGTTCCCTGTCTGCTGGGGTGTGTAGCTGTGACTGCATTGACACTGACTGAAATGGATTAGTGTGATGTGCTGGTAAGAGGGCTTCACTTATTTAAGAATGGTGGTTTGAACAGGTAGCATTTGATGCAATGTTTAATTTGCATAAATATTAATGTACTTTTATAAGCTGCTAGTAGATGGATGAACATTAGATGATGTGTCTCAATTCTTCCACGTGCAATGTGTGAATGAAAAGTCTTGAAGCTGGGAAGAACACCTATTTCTGTGATGAGGGGAGGAGGGGGACACACAGATCTGTGTTCCATAAGATGCATGCTTAAGCTTTCTTTTCGTATGTTACAGTCACTTTAGGAGAAAATATACTTGTCTGTTTGTCTCTAAACTTGTTACTAAGAGATTTCAAAATCCATTTAGAAGAAGTTTACATTGAAAGGCCTGAGTTTGTGTTTCAAAAAAAAGGGAAGATGAAACGTTGGAGATGTTATACAGGGAGCAGAAGGGTATTTGAACTTGTGAAGGAGTTTTATTTCCAAGATTTTTAACCTGGAATTTTTGTTTGTTTGTTTGTTTTAATTTATAGGTGTAGGAATAAAGTTTTTAAGTGACTAATAACTTGTTTTACAGCAATTTGCAAATTTAAATTCCATTCAGTTCCAATTGCATGAAAGGCATGTTATATAAATCAACTTTACTGGGTTTTTTAAAATTTTCCTTGCTTTTGAGTTTCATCCAGTTTTAATATTCAAAGTACTGGAAAACAGACAACTTAAAATATTTTGTTTACAGTTGTGCTTTTGTTATGGCTGTTAATACAGATTTCTTATGTTTAAAATAAGCAGTTCAAAAAAACCAGATGAACTGGTCCTGAGTTTTAAACTCCTTAAAAATAGAAGGGAGGGGAAGTTTATTTTTATTACTGTTTCCAATTTTGCCTAAAAATATTTCTATTTACAAATTGTTTACAGCTACTTACTTTTGTTCAAGAACTCTAGAAGAAAACAGTTAGCTAATGGTAGCTTTTTACAAGGCTGTAGTTGATTCTTGCTTCTATTTCCCAGCTGGTGTTAGAGTACATCTGGAATCTATGAAATTCCTTTCTTTGTTCCTCATTTCCTGTTTCATTGAGTACTACAGTGCAACTTTCTGAAAGCTATTTCTCTTAGCATCTCCTAACATGTGCATTTTAAAGCAGTTAGAGAGTTCTTAAAGGCAGTTACATATGCTTGTGTTGAACAGTGAAATTGAACTGTATTATGAAACTTCTCAGATGCTTTGTTTTCACATTTCAGTGAAAAATAGTTTCGTTGATTTATCTGGCTGTCATTCAGCTTGTAGAATTGTAGGAAGGAGGGTGGTAGAAATAGAAGAAAAATCTGGTGGATAGTACAAAAGCTGCCTTTCTTAGTCTCGCTCTTCCTCCCTCCTTCTCCCTGCCCGGGAACAATCAGCAGTTTGTAATGGAAAATTAGATCTATTTTGCAGGAGACACAGGGTGTGACGTCCTACAGTTGCTTTTAGATTCTGGTTTGAAAAGCTGGTGACTGCTATAGAGCACATGAACACAACCTTGGTAAATTGAGCTCGGACAGTGTGGTGCAATATGAGAGTTGTGTGTGTCTAAAACAAAATCAAAACCAATCCATTCTCTCCAAAACATCAGTGTTTGTTAGATTTACTGGTTGGGACTGCATTATTGCAGATAATTCATAGTCAGTAAAAAAGAGAGGAGATGCAGTTGTCTAACAGAATTGCTCTCATCTTTTGAAAGCAGTTGCTCTGTTCTTCCTGAAAAAAATTATGTTTTTATAATACTTCATGTATCTGAGTGGCTGCCCCAAGTTTTCCAGAACAAATGGAAGTTCTTCATAGTCCAGTGGTTGGCTCTTCTGTTGTTGCCATTTGCCAGCTGTGAGTGCTGTTTCTGAGATTGTAGTTTTTGTTCTTCATGCGGTCTGCAGTCATGAAAATTCTGTAGTGGTACAATATGTTCAAAAACTTCTTCACAAAGCATCTGCTCTTAAGATGAGACTTGCATCGGAAGCATTGTTTTTTCTTTTTATTAAATGCACTTGCTGTTTTCCCTTCCATTTTTGATTTGTGAATATCTCTGAAATGGCAGCATTTGCTCTCATGGAAAACTTAATATTGGGGAAATATTTATCTTATTTTTAGCTGCTTTTAATACATTTTAGCAGAGATAAGCGAGGAATGCTGACACTGAGACCTGTCACTCCTCTACAGATCTAATCAGTACAGTTTCATGTCTTCCTTTGATTTTTTTCCCAAATGTCTCTAACAGTAGATATATAATTGATCACATGAAATGGGTGGTACGTGGAGGTAGTTGCACGTTATATTTATTCTACATATTATAAGAAGCTGAGGGAAATGCTACTTGTTTCCCACAATGTATGCAAAAATAGTGATAGAATTCTGAAACTCCAGCAGTTGTGTCTTTCAGCAGGTTATGTGAGTACAGAACCTTTTTTAAGGTTCTCACATCTTCTGCACTTATATATAAGTAACCATACTGTTCAGTGTGGCTGAGAATTTGGTAAACCCAAAAGCCATTTTGCTCTGTAGGTGATTATTGTTGCTATTAGACTGTATTATGCCCTGTTTCAGGGATACAGTAAATGTCCTAGAAAACTTTCACCTTCTCCACTCAAGTCAGAGGAGCTGTGCTCCTGTAAATTTTGTGCACTGTTGTAACTGTCAGTAAGGTCCTCATCTTGATGTGTGCAAATTCTCAGTAGCCTAGATCAAGTCTGGTCCTAAGAGACTTCCTTCAGACCACATATCCCTGCTGCACTGGTTCATTAACCTATTAGTTAAGTTCCTGAAATGATAAGTTGCATTTTACCTCCAAGAACATAATGTTAAAGTTCTGAGTTTTGTGTAAAGTATTCCCTGGTAGACAAGCAGAAAGGACCCGTCAGCTATTTCTGTAAATGTTCTGTGGCCTGTTCCTCTTTAGAAACTTGTAGTCACATTTATAGTGTAGACATTTGATGTTTAAGACTTTGGCTGATGTTGCATAATATTCAAATTTCAAATTGTTAAGATACCTGAAGAACCACATTTGTGCTCTATTAGCATTTCTTGCCCTAAGTGTGAGGTAGGAATTGACCAACACTACTCCTACTTCTGTAAATATTTGTCTTACCCTGTGTTTGTAGATTGTTCCACATAATTAATTTTGCTGCTGGCTGAGGGCCAGCAGCTCTGGGATGACTCTGCTTGACCACTGTGAACACCTGAGTTCCCACTGACAGTGTGCAATACTTGGAGGCAGGAGCTCCAGGTAGTTGCTGCAGAATAGGCTTAGGTGAGTAGTGCTTCAGAGATGGGGATGACTTAGAAACAAGGTCGTGGTCAATGGTTATGAATTCAGCCCTGTCTAAAGCCAGGAAACTGTTAATGTCCCTTCCCTCTCCCACTGATGTGTAGAGCCAGCCTCTGTGCTCTGTGGGGTGGTGCCTGCAAAGGACTTCAGGAAATTGGTGTTGCATGTTAGAGTTGGAAGGAACTAGATTTCAAGATAGTGTGCCTCTCCCTACTCCCCCATGGCTTTTTATTTTTTAGGCCTGCTAAGCAAAATTGCCTGAGAGTGAGGGAAAAACCTAATTTTTATTCAGACCAATACTGCTGCCTGTCTGATTTTGAATGGTGATGCTGTGATTTTTGACAGGGAATAAAAAGTGCCTGGGGGAATTTGGAATGTTGCAATAGAGCAAAATAATTTCAGTAGAAGTGAAACTCTAACAGGCTGATAATTAGTGTGTTTTGACACCTGATTCTGTGACAGTGTTCCAGAACGTTGTGAGTTTGAAAGTGGAAAAAAAAAAAAAGAGGAGCTGAATTACTTTTAAAGCCAGCTTCAATATTAAATGTAACCAGTCTCTGTAACAGTCTAGTAGAAAATGTTGTCTTTATTAAAGTGTCCTGATAACACCTGCAAATTTTTTGCTGTGCTGGTACCCTGCTGCTGGTAATGGGAGTTGGTAATCTAGTCCTGGAGGTAACTTGTACTGCATGCTCTTGAATATGGGCTTCACTTTCTTGTGCAGAGTAAATCTCTGGAATTTAGAGCTGTATTTTTCTCCTAGTCCAGTGGAATCGTATTCAGGTTTAGTTGTACTGTGTCAAACTTTTTATTTTAGTTTAGTGACTGTTTGAGCTATAACTAGAAGTACCAGATGCTTATAAGGTGGGGTCCCTACTTCAGCACTACCATGCACATTGCATTGGAAAACATACAGGAGCAAGTTCTGTGTGTACCAGACCATGCACAGTGCCAGAATTAAATGGGGTCAGGCATGAATATCTTATCCAGGAAGGGCTTAGAACCAAATAAGAGCTTACATGTCTATGAATTGGTGCCAGGCTGCAGATATGCCAAAACTCCTCTGGCCTTGCATGGGGTTAAATCGGTGCTACAGAATGTGATCTGAAAAATCCACTCCTTGTGTGGTGAGAAAACGCTGGGTATGAGACTAGGTCTGATTCCCCGTTGCTCTCCAGAACTCCACAATACGAGATGTGGACAGGAGCTTCCACCTACTTCCTTCAGAGTATAGAGGCAGTCGCAAGGCAGGACCTTGTACCTGTGCCTTAAAGACAGGAATTCGGTTCCCTTTGTACTTCTAGAGGAGGTAGTGATGGTGATTTACCACTGTTTTTGTTGTATTGTAGGTATAACATTTGGTGTCTTCAGTGTAGTGGTGAAATGCCAGTGTATTTTGCAGTTTGCATTTCTTCTAGGGTATCAGCCTGAAGGACACAGAATTGGGGTATTTCTCTTGGAGTAAGTTGGGTTTGGACAGAGGCAAAGCACAGTGCACTTTGGTCTAGTGCAGGTGTCATGTGCATTTATTTGGTATTTCTTTTTGCCATTGTTTTGGACGTGGATGCATGATTTCCCACCCCCCCTCAACAATGTGTTTGTTGCTTCTCTGTCCTCTGTGGTACACCTGAAACGAGCTGTGCGGGGGAACAGGGTGTGGGAATGATGAGCTATAGCCCAGCCCAGTGTGTGCTACTTTTTTTTTCCTTTGCGTTGCTTTCTGTTTGTTGAATGATAGTTTTCTTTGGGGAACATGAGATTAGCACTAAAATAGGCCAGCATAGGATGAAGATGACGACAATATAAAGCTTCTAAACATGATTTTGAGCCAGTGGGTTAGCTTTACTTTAATCAGGATTTTTAAATTTATTTATTTTCAACAATCATTCAAGTAAAGTGTTTGGAACAAAATAGCTTAATATCAAGAGTATGCTTAAGTATTTCTTTTGAGGAATGGAGCACTTTGTTGGATGTTGATGGGAACGAATGTGAATTCTGTTGTAGACCTGTGATTGAGAGCTTTTGGGAGGGAAGGGAAGGAGGTTGAGACTTTTGTAAATTAAAACTAACTCAAAAGAATGCTGCTGTACATCTTCTGTGGAATTAGTGATGGCTCTGAAAGGTCTTTAGTTATACCCAGGCTTCAGAATCATATCAGGAGTTGCGGCTTAGCTGTAGACAGTGTAATCACTGTCTGTAGTACAAAATTAGTTTGTACTCTTGTAATAATCCAGATTGGGTGGTTCAGCCCCAAACCTTCAAGACACAAGACAGTAAGTTTGACCTGGCCCACTTAATTAATTTTCCAGTCTCCTCAGGTGTAATTTTTTAAGTTCATTAATTGCCTAATTAGCCTTAATGATAAATGAGTTTTTATGCTAATTATTTGAAAGACAGCCTGATTTAGGAAAGTCACTGAAACACATAGCTGCTGTTCTGCCTGTAAAACAGTTTTGTCTCACTCTGACATTATGATATCAGACATATGTCTTCATTCATGTTCCTGGCAGCTGGAAGCAGTGTCTAAAAGGCTCGTATTGTTTACCTGTGTCTGCTGAGCACTGGTGAGCTTCCAGAGTCAAACACTTGAAATCGTGGGTTACCATCATGAGGGTTGTTCATTGTAATCTTGAGTCCCTTTGTGTACACAACATTCTTACCTTTATAGAATGATGTATTTACTTTTAAAAGAAAAACACTATACTGCTTTCAGCCCATGGGATGGGTGGTACTCGTGTAATAATAATAATTCTATTATTATTATTGATAATAATTTATTATCATCACCATCATATGTATTCTGTTCTTGTAGTGGAATACATGGTTTTCTGCCCATATGTTTAGTTCAAAACCTGCTCTGGCATTGTTGTTGAGTTTGTTCACTGCATTCCTTACCATACAGTGGAATCTTTAATCATCCAGACTTTTTCAAGGCAGAGTTGACTCTCTTAAGTGGGGGACAGGATAGAAAAATGGCATTTACAGTCGTGGTGCTAATTTCCATCTAATTCTACATTTTTCTAGAAGACAGTTTTGTTGAAGTAGCAAGGATCTTGTACCTGAATGTGTATCCAGCCATTGTTATTCTGCTGTGACCGTCTTTGTTCTTCCTGCTTACTTAATTAGTGAAGTGCCTTCCCTCTGCTGAGATGTAGAGTGCAGGTGCCTCACAAGCACCTCTCCCAGCTATATGTAGAGATGGAATCAACTGGATTTGGTTAAGCAGTGCCCAGAGTGCTGAGAGCCCTGCCAGGGGAAAGGACAGGGGAGGACAAGCAGGATTCTGTTTCTCTGCCTAGCCAAGTCTTGCTTCCTTCCTTTCAAGATCCTGTTCTTGTCAATCTGCACTTGGAGTCAAATGCCTTCTGTGTCTTCCTGACACGACAGGGCTTTTGCAGTGAAAGTCCTGCCTGGCATAACCAGTATTGGAGAAATGAAAGGCAGTACTAGAGCAAGTATCTCTCACAAGGATCAGAAAAGATGTGGATTTCTGTTTTCTGGGATTTGGGGGGATTTTGATTGAATTATTTAAGGTCAAAAGCCAAGGTCTGCCTAATACTTAATTTTGACATCTGGACATTTGCTGGACAAGATGACTTCTCCTGAGTTGATGATGTCTGTTTTAGCTGAAACAGTTGAGGGGAGTAGGAAGCGTTTAGGAGAAAACAGCTTTAGTACTCTATTTGGGTCTGAAGAATAGACGCTAAAGAGGAAGTTATTATTAAGAAATGGGTATGCAGTTGTTGCTTTCTCTTTTCTTTCCCCTGTGTACCCATCCTCCCCTGCTTGTTAGACTCTCCCTGTTGAACTGCAGGATTTAATACAGTTTTTGCCTTTCTGTAAGGTAACAGTAATGGAATTTTGAGCACTGCACTATCAAGGTCTCAGTCCTGGCGTAGAGCATTGTTTTGTGCAAATAACTTCTGTTCTTGTTGCTTAGAGTCTAAACAATGTAGAGAAGTCTGCTATAACCTTAGTAATTAATTGCATTTTGTATTCTAGCTGCTTGCCTTTTTGAAAAGCTGCTGTTCACTTATGTTACTACATAACCTTTTGCTCAGCCTTGACAAGTGTTTCCCTGTTCTGAATAACAATGGTTAAATACTCCACTGATCCTTGTGACCTTAGTAACAGAACTCCCGTGCCCTGCTGGTATAAGGGTGTGTTTTATTAATATTTAGAGCAGAACTGAATGAACAAAAGATTAATTTAATGTGAGGCTATCCTGTTCCACTTGTCACGGAGTACAAAGTGGATTACTTGGTAAAAAAAGGCAGGCTGGAAGCTGAGCATGACAGCAAAGCAGGCAGGGCAATGTTCTTGCCAGTGAGGTGGGGAATCATATGGTAGCCAAACAAAGGTAGAGCAGGTCCATGATGTTAGCCAGGGTCAACCAAGAGCCTGGTGACCACCAGAGAACTCTGTAGTGATGAGTAGGTCCAAGGTAACACCAGAATTTAAGTCATCAGGGCAGAGTCAGGGTCGGTAAGGCAAATGGCCGGGCACAGCCAAACCTGCAGAGCTCTGACAAGCGCCAAGGGTCTGGGCTGGAATGCAGCCCTGAGGTGGGGAAGGGTGCCCAGTGAGGCCTCCTTCAGTGCTTTCCCCCGGGGCTCCCTCCCCAGCAGCCTGCTCGAGTTTACACAGCTGTGCTGTGTCACAGCTGGCTTGCAGCCGAGGCCTCGGACCCCCGGGGGCTGCGGGAGAGGCTGTGCTCCGCGCCCTGGCACCGCTCGTGTTTGGGTAAGATCTTGTCTGGGCTAGCCTAAATCACATAAAACCTTCTGCCGTTCCTGATCCTGGGATAGCCGTGGTGTGAATCGTAAAGGGTGAAAAGAGGAAGTGGAGATGCAATAACAGAAAACAGGTCTGCGTGTTTTGTAACACTAACTGTGGCAATAAAACGCATCCTGTGTGCGAGGGGAGCCAGCCCCCCGTTGTGATCCTTGCAGCCACTGTGGCTTGCATTGGATGGCGGGTATTTCCACAGCTCCTTGTGGATAAGGGCGAGTGTGGGAGGTGCTAGGTATTACCTACTATTGCTACAGTATGTTACAATGATTGCTAATTAGACTGTTGGGATGGACAGAAAGTAAATTCTCTTGAAGTCTCCTTAACCTTTTGCAGCTGTATTTTTGTGCCTATATTCATCAATGTACTTTGACTAGTATCTTGCTCTCATTCTATGACATTTTTAGTTATTTATTCTTCTTCCCTCTTTCCATGGTTTGAAAACTGTGTCCGATTTTTGGGAAGTTTCTGGTGCATGCTCTTACTTCTCTCCAGGCTGTGTCAAGTCTGCCCTTACATCATGTCAGCAGCATTCTGTTGATTAGCAGCAGAGACCTATTAGTTCAATGATCCTTTGTTTCCTGCCTATTTTCTTTTCCCCTTTCCCAGAAGGATTTTTTTAGAGACTTCTCTGTGTTATTTCTGTGGGAGCTGTGTTGAAGGAGTTTTTGCCACAGACAGAGGGTTGTGTAGAAATTAGCTTATGAACTCAACCAGTGTTTCTCCCTGCAGACCTGTACTTGAGATGAAAGGGTTTGTTCTGTTTGCATTAAAGTTTCCTGCTGCTTTGAAAGACAGTGGTGTGTCTCATAACAGCAGTACTTGCAATGTGCTCCTTCCACAGAAGGGAGAGTAATGACCAGTGTTTTATAGATAGGCCTGTGGTTCCTCAGTCCTCGTCTTTAGTTCTGCCTGGTTAAGAGTTAGAAGTTATCACTGTTAATTTTTTTTTTTTCTTTCCTGAAAAGGAAATGATAACTCATGAAAAATATTTTGAATTATCCTCTGAATGCATATCATGGTCAATTCACATAGTGGAGTACCTTTAAATGCATCTGAGACTTGTTCTGCATAATCAAATTGCTCAGAGATTTTTATCTTCTCTTAAGATGCACATAGTCTGCGCTTTGTGGGTCTAGTAATTCCTTGTTGCATGGCATCAAGCATTCCCATATATTTAAGGGTATTTTGCTTGTGTAAGAGCAGGGATATGACAGGCAATCAAGTTAAGCAAAGATTAAGGAGAGCATTTGCAGGGTTGGGGGGAGGAAATTCACAACTGTTATGTAAAGAAAATGGTGTAGGATCTCCCAAAACAAAGTAGCAGAGAGCACCCATGAGATGTGTTCAGTAAGTTATTGAATGTTTCTTTATAGCACGGCTCTACTGTTAGTGCTGGAGTTTTATGTGAGTTCTTTCACTTAAGTGCAGTGTTGATTCTGGCACTAAGTTAGATTAGGTGCTCCTTTGAGCGGAAGGGTACAGCAGGGAAGTGGAAGTGGAGAGAAGTTGAAAGGAGAGCTTATCTGGTTAAGTGGCTTTTTCCTCCCTGCTGGGAAGACCGCAGAGCTGCACTATCTATTCAGTAAACATCTTCCCCTGGGTGTGAGCTGTTGGTAATTTGCAGCTGTTAATGATAACAAGTGAGAGAACTTTATTTTAGTTAGTCCACATGATATAGGTGGTTGTTGTAAAGCATTTTAAATGGGGATCTGTCCGGGAGCAAAAGGATGAGGAAGGAAGTGTGTTTAAGAGGAAGGAAGCTTGTTAAATGGGTGTCCTTCTCATTCCTGCAAGTACACTGTAAGTGGTTAAAGCTCAGTGATGTAATTGGATACCTTGGCAGATTTATTTTAGGTGGTTATTTTGCAGTTATCAACTGTACACGTGCCCCATCACCAAATGGAAGCCTGACTGCAGCATTTATGACTTCTGATTCCTGAAGAAAATGAGGCAGGTTTTTGTTTAAGATTTGGAAATTCAGCTCCTAATCTACAAGACAATTTTTTGATACATGTGTTTATTTCTACTTTGCCTTTACAAAAGGGAGGGAATTAATGGAAGTGGTGCCATTTGAATAGGTTTGGGTGTGGGTCTGATAATGGGAAATGGCAGTCTGGGTGTCATTTACTTTAGTTTTGTGTTTCACGAGACAGAAACGATTTGTTGGTTTGGTATTTTTACCTCTGCAATATGAACATGTGTCAGCTTTGGTTAGCCATGCCAGCAGGAGTTACACAACTTACTTGTAATGGCAGACTGTGCTGGACAGAGGATATCCCATGAATTTGAGAATGAAGCTTGTAGATGATAAATGCCAAGGGAAGAGTTAATTTAGTACCCGCTTTCCATAAATAGAGGAAGTTGATTCATACAGTCACAGCTAGAGTGTGCATGAGTATGTCAGAGACTTCACTGTCTTGCTTGAGATCACAAATTTGCTGAATAATGTGGTGGTCAAGTTGCAAAATTCAGTCTTCTACCCTTAGAATGGAAGTCAGAAAGATAAAATGGTGTGGAGGGAAATATCTTTTTTTTTGCTGTAATTGTTCTCTTTCTCTCCTTGGCTCTTCAATACACCAAGGAGTTTCACTATTCCAGACACTTCAGATGTATTTATGATCTAGTAAAAGATTAGCAATATGTGATATTTGATTATGCTTGTAGGAAGAGAATACTTTCATCTCAGGTAAAGGTGTATCAAAACCCAGCAGAATAAGTAGTCAGAAATTAAATTAAATTTTTTAAAATGTTAGCTGAACAGAGTTTCAAAGTTAAAAGTTGCTTGCAAGTTGTGTAGGGTTTTCATATATCTCTATAATAGGTGACTATACAATATAAAAAACCATATAATGTATAGCAGTTACATAATTATTGCAGTATATATTATGCAGGTTATGATTGTGTGCAGTGTATTTTACTAATATATGCTATATATTATTAGGGAGAACAGTATTTCAGTTTGTATACACGCTTTACTGACCTCAAAACAGTATTGCTGTTTTGAGGCACATTGACTTCAAATTATGGTAATAAACATGGTGGGTTGGAAGAGTCACAGGGACTTTGGCGTGGGTTATGCTGTCAATGATAGGGTTGAGTGTATCCAGAGCTGACTTTAGGACCATCTCTGTTTCTAAATGTGCTAACCATCTGGCACAATTTATGTATGTGGTTTGTTTCATACTTGAGGGTTTTTTTTGAAGGGGAATGAACAGATATACACATAAGTTTTCTTCTGGACCAGTTTTGCTGTCACTGTAAAGCTGGTGCCTAACTGCTCTGGTTATTTACTTCCTAGTTTTTTAGAAATGTTAATAGAATAGGTGGTGGAGGCTCATACCAGGCATGTTAATGGAGTAGTAGAATGGAAGTGAGTGTATTTCTTGTCAAATCTGCAGCGGGGTTTGGAAGGTTGTCTGGATTGGCAGAGACTACTTTGTTGGCTTTTAAAATAAATAAATTCTTCTCCCAGGAAAAAAAAAGCTGCACCTTCTAAGTTCTTCAATATATACTAGACTTGAGTAGTCACTTCCAGGAGTCTGTCCAGAAAAATGGTGATGTGTTGTAGCATTGTTTTCTTCACTACTCCCGATTTGAGACTCAGAGGCATTAGTAGATCCTGAAACCTGAGCTGGTAGTTCAGGGGTCTTTTGCATACTGCATTTCATTGCTAAGCATATTTGAAATAATTAAAAAAGATAGCCACTTAGCCTAAACTGTTTCTTCAAAGTAGGTGGTCAGAACAGCTTTCATTTCTGTCCAGAATTTTTCCTTTGGCTCTAAATTGGTCCTGTAGAAGCATAACTGTTTGAGGATTCATTGCTGTCTGTCCATAAATACTGATGTTTTGGTAGGAATTGTTTCAACATGCGGTAGCTCAATAATACATGGTCTCCCTCAATATATGTTTAAACTGTTACAGTGGTGTATTTATAGTTTCTTAAATTCTACTCTTAAGCATATGGCATATGCATGAAATGCAGTTGATGGGCTGCAGTTGCCTTAAATAAAATCCCTTCATTATGTTCACAGAGATAATTAGTATGACTTTAAATATTTTCCTTGCTGTTTTTCACCCATATGAATCTTGACTGAAGTTGCTAATGATTATTAAAAAGTATACACTCCTATTCTTCACACCTGTAATTGCACTGTCTTGATGCTTTGTAGGTGTCTTGATGATGTCAGGCTTTGTAGGTGTTTGAGAGAGGAGATAAACAATGTTCTCAGTGGTTTTGTAGGGAATCTACAGCAACAGCTTTGTGTTCTATACAACATGCAGTTTTTCTGTGCAATTTGAAGTATTCTTCGTTCTGTCCTTCTTGATATGTTAATTAAGCTATATTGTACTAGCAAAATGACATTTGGCATCAATTTATTTTTACTATCCCATTTAGAGATGCATGAGTGGAAGACATCCTGTACAAGTGTCATGTTTTAGAGTTAATTTTTTAAATTATCTAGCTCTTGTTATATTGCCATCTGTTTTCTACTAGCTTGAAGAGGAAACAGCTGTTGTGAATAATCTCAAGACAGTATTTTTAATAAAGTCTAATAGGTCTGCTTACCTTCAGTTTGCATGTGCATCACAGGGAATGACTGTGCTGGCTAGGAGGGGAAATGTGGTTTTGCAGTAGGAACTGTAATGAGTTTGGTGAAGCAGTGATTCTGATGTGTCTCCTCCATAGCTGGATTTGAATACAGCTGGAGAGATCAGTGCTAATGGGACACACTTCACTTGCTGTAACTGTGCATTGTCTTGTAGAGGGGCTGTTACTGCAGCTTCTGCCCTCGAGTGCAGTGGTTGACAGGCAGCTGGGGAGCTGACTGCTCCTGGTGATCCAATGTGAAAACTAACTCATGGCCACTCCATGCCATCTTCAGTGCGCTCATCCAGCGGAGGCAATAGCTATGCTTGACCTTTGGTAAAGCACTGGAGATGGAGAGCCAGTAACCCGTCTTCTTCAGATGACAGCATGCAGTTGTATGGAATTAGAGCTATCATGTGCATCAACAGGTTATTCCATTTTGGGGAAAATATTTAGTTCTCAGATGGAGAATAAGTGTTACTAGTGGTAAGTAGGGTATGGGTGCACTTGAATAGCTGATTACCCTGTAGATTTCTTGATTGTGTTTTGGACTTCATTTTGGTAAGGAGCGAGAAACCTCATGAAAGAGAAGATGTACAGTATAAGCTTCAATCACAGTGGTGATTCAACTGAATAAATGGAAGGATAAATGAAAGTAGAGAAGTTGACTGTCAAAGAATGCCTTGGAAAAAGGTTTAAATTGGTTTATTTGAGCTCAGGCATTGCAGAGTGGCCAAGGTTTAGTACTGTTTTACAGAGATCGGCTTTCTTCACTGCTTTCTGTTAAAGGGAAATACTTTGTTAGGTCTGGAAAACTTAGCAGGATTAATAGTTCGGTTTTTTTCAAAGGACTCGTCAGTAAAGAGAGTGGAGAGGCTAACTAGCAGAGGGCATTAAGGGGTGGTCAGGGAGTATAGAGTTGAATGGAGAATGATGATGAATTGAACTGGATCTTCCTGTAAGTAGTGTAGATTGGTTTTGTCAGAGACTTTGTTTCTTTTGCATGAGTCTTTAGGTTAATGGCATTAAAGAACAACACTAGCAAGAGTAGCCATGACAAATGATCCTGTAGTTCAAGTGCTTGAGACTGGAGCCTCAGATTGTCCAGGAACCTACATCCCATAAAGCCATATGATATGTGTCCAGTGCCATGTGGTAGCACAAGCCCTGTCCTGTTCACTCTCATTGCTGCCCCATTTCTCGCAACAAGGCAAAAGCCTGTGGTGTGGATCCATTAGGAACCTCTACAGTGTCAGAGCTAATGGCTGCACAAGATCTGTTCTGAGCTGATGTTGTCTGTTCTGCTTGGTGGATTTGTGTAGCAAGTGAATGAGTGTGTTTGAACCATGTGGGCAGTGAGCAGTCAGCTGGCCTGTGGTAGCTTCAAGTGGCTGTGAAACTGCAGCGTTACTGAAACAGGTGAGAACATTGCTGCTCCCTGCTTAAAAACCCCCTTTTAACTCTTGTTTTCTGACACAGGATGAGTGTGTTGGAGTTCAGGAAAGTAAGATGCAGACTTGCAAGTCAGTTGAAAATTAGTTATACTTGCTTTTGAGCTTTCGTACGAAACGTATGCTATTAAACAGTGTTTGCTGTTTCGCTGGAGGAATATCTTATATATGCTAAGAACATTTTAGTACAGAAACCTATCTGCCTTTTAAAGGAGAGAAGCATTAATTGATAACTATAAGAACTCTCAAGAAATAAGCAAGTAACAGTGACCCAGAATATTGTTACCTACATAGATATTTCTTTTAAAGAGTGATATTTTTGCCTAGCTTTATAGGCAGTTCCTTTGGTTGGATAGCAAACTTGCATTTGTTTTCCTGCTTGCAGATATACCCACTGCCTCACTTCTGAATTTATAATGCAAATATATTAATTTCAGAATAAGTTAGAGCTGGAAATAAGAAACAAGAAGTTTCTTTTGCAGAAACCCCCATCAGTCAAAAATCTTCAGTATAGCAAAGATCTGTTTTAACTGCACATCTTTTGAAATAATTAACATCCCTATTCACAAATGGTTCATCTTGGGAAGAGGGGAAGAAAATGTCTGTCTTCAGATCCCATAAATCCATAGCTGGCAGCAGCATGGTTATGGCATGGTTATTTGGGATGTAATAGTGCTGGGGTACACAGAGGTGAATTTTGCCTTAGTGGGAACTGTTGTTGGGCGTATGTCTGTGTTGCTCTGTGCTTCTGTTGTGTGTATGTACCCTCTCTCCGATTGGGAGTTCCTCTGCCCTCCTGTTTTGGTATGGCATACCTCAGGCAGCTTCCCATGAAGAGAGTCTTCCCTATCAAAGTAATTTCTGTCATGAGGCATTTTTCTGCCAGGTTGCTTTGCTTTATATTACCCTTCTCATACCTAAATTGATGTTCTTTCCACAATAAAGCCCTTGGGAGCCATTTTTTTTTTTTTCTGTATGGATGTGACAGCACTGCTGGAAGTATACACTGCTAACAATGTCATATTTCCTGTCGTGGTTACTGGGAGCTGTTTGTCTTACCTGTTTGTTAAAAGGACCAGGTGCTTTGTCTTCTCCTGCTCTGCGCTGGTAAATTCTGCTTTGTGTTTGATTTCCTCCCTTGTGCTGTTATGACAGCAGGCAAGAAGCTTCCCAAGATGTTGATCTTGACATGCTGCACAGAAGAGTCCTTTGGTGTAAGGCAGGTGGGTCAGGTTGCGATGGCTTTGCTGGCCCTCAGATGCGGCTTCTGCAATCTCTCTTGCAGTTGCATTAGCAAATATTGTAATGCATTGCTCCAGTGTAGTCTCATCTGAGGGATCTGAAGTTTCATTTTGATTGTGAAGTACTGGAGAGGGATGGAGTTTGACCATGGAAGTTGCTGTGTGATTTACTATGCACAATCACAGATGGAGTCTGCAGCAGAAGCGGGATGGAATCCAGGTCTTCAACCAAAGGAGCCGGCTTCTTGCATGGGGAGGGAAACTTCCTACACAGAACAGCTCTGCTGTGTGGTATCACTTTATAAAAACAAATAGACCGTTTTTGAAATCACATGAAATGAGAAGGGGCTTAACTGAAGCTGAATGAATGACTCCCCATTCTTGGGCAGTCTCTGCAAAGAGGCACTAGTTTGTTTTGGTAGCCAAATGTCTGGTGTATTCGTCCCCATCCCCCAGCATTACAAGTAATGACTACAGCGTGCACATGGATTTGTGTCCATCTACTCTATGTAACTTGTGTTCTACCCTAAAAGGTAAAAAAAAGGAGTATTTTTATCCAACAAATAGTCTTTGGATAGGCATGTTATTTACATGCTTTAACTTTTGCAGCTGGTTATTGTAAATGTCTGTGAAGAACTTCCTTACAGTCCGTGAAAGTGTGTGATATAATCCAGAAATCAACTTTATTTTACACATGATTATCAGAGGCATTCCCTGACTCCAGTCTCCTGTTCTTCTGCAAGCCATGAATTTGCACAGGGGTTTGAGGAGACTATTTCAATGCAACTGGGTATTGCACATGTCTAGTTTGGCCTTTAGATACGTATTGACACTGGCTGCATGTGATAGCATAGCTTCATGTGACCCACAATAAGTATGAAAGGATTTATTGTGTTTTATTTTTTGAGTTTGAGATAAAACTAGTACATGCTGTATCAGCAAGGAAAACATGATTTTCTCACTTCTGTTGGGCTCTGAAAAAGATGAACTGTAAGTTGATGTGTGTGGGTAAATTATCACTTTTTGCCTGCTTGATGTGTTCTGTAAAGTGCTGATGACAGAGTTAACCAAGGTTTTGTGTATTTTGGGCTTTTGATGACTGAGTAGTTGCACCACATAACTTTGATTCAAAACTGTGAGTTTAAATTTACTTAAGTGTGTTGTTCTTTTTGGTTGTTGGGCTGAGGGATAAGCTTGGTTGCAGTGTCTTCTCCACGTGTGTGTCATGGAAGCAAGCCATTGTCAACAGCTAGCTATGTTGGCTCGAAGACTGTGAAGCTGGATCTTTGATTTGGCAAAGTTTTCAGATAAGACTTCTAAATTAAGATTAACACCACGTTTCAGTATATCTTGTGTATTGCATTATGTTTAGGAATGCTGTGCCTTTATACTTCCATCCTGTCAAATATCCTCTACCTGCCCTTCCCTTTTAAAAGCTTAATCCTCCCTTACCATGTATGAATATTTGTGTAGGGTTAAGCATTTTAAGAAAGAGAATGTTTTCTTCATTGGTACAGCTCTCATTACCACTGGACCTCTGCTACTGAGGCAAAGTCAGAGTAGGTTTGTGCTGTCTTAGACAGAATTATGAAACTGAAGATGCATATAAAAATAAAACTTTGTGGATGTATTTTGGAGCAGTTGCCAGATATTGTTCTTGTTCATCTTTTTGAATTCCTTAATTTCTGCATAGACAAATTATTTCTGCTTTGTCACTTGGAGTAAGTATGCAAAATATTGAACACTTCATGAATACCTCACAATTAGTGTGACTTTACCCCCTTTACCAACTTGTAAACTGAAATCAGAAGACTGAAAGAAAACTAACATCGAGTTTCATTATATTAACACTTTGCGTAATTTAGAAGAGGAAAGTAGGTCGCTTTCCATTTTTAATACCCACTTTATACTTTGCATAAAAACCCAACAGGATTGCAGACAGTTCATGAAAAGTTATACGTTTCCCTGTAAATATAAATTTTAATCTTATGAATGTTTGTGAAAATTGCAGGGGAATATTGTAATTTTGGCTTAGATGTTTCTTCAAAATCTCAGCTGCTTATATCAAGTGATGTGTTTTTGGAGCACACAGCTACTCAAACTTCTGAAGTCTGTAGTTTTGATCATTGCTTGTAACTAAATGACTATATTCAGCTTCTTCCTTGTTTTTCTGCAGTGTTGTGCCTGTGTTCTCTTTACTCTGCGCTGAGGAGTGAAGAAGTAAATGTGTGTTCTCTTCCCATAGTTACTGAAGTTGGATAATCAAGCATTTGGTTCTCATCACGTTGCCTGCACAATGAGTCATGCTTTCTTCGTTAGGTTAGTTCCTCAGGCCAGGATTCATGTGATGTTCCCCTTCTCTGGGCAATCAGATTAGTCACTGTTTGAAATCTTGTTTAAAAAATAAATCGCACCACAGGTTGATGCCTGCTTACCCGTTACATGCTCCCCAGCTGCTCACTGTTGGGGTTCAGCCGCATCATTATATTGAAAAATATTTTATAGTCATGGTAACTGACATATTGGAGTCCCACTGAAATGAGCATATTAAATTCAAGACTCATAGTACCTAGCAAAGACTTGTCCATAAGGCAGGTGAATTTTAAGTAATTCAATGTGCTGAAATACATCTTGCTTAAACTTGGCTTCTTTCATTATGCTGTTAAGAGCAAAAACTACATTGCAAATGTAGTACTAGTTTGAACTTTGTGAAGCCTATAGATTTATACTAGCAGTGGTAATAACAAAAATTATTAACATAGGTCGTGGTACTTGAATCAGACTTTAAGTATTTGAGGCAGAAACTCTTCTTGCTGAATTATCTGTACCTGGAAGTGTTTGGAGCCAAGATTTAATGGAGGTTTCAAACAACTTTAGGATAATAGCAGAGTTTCCAGTCCCTACTGTGTGATATCCTGTTATGAAGACTCTTGAAGTTCTTTATCTTGGTACTAGAAGATTTTAGGGGTGATGGTTCATTGTGGGAAGTACCAGTTTGAAAGACAAACTAATGCAGAAAATATGTGGTGACCAGACCAGAAGTAGGACGAGAGAGGGGAAAATGTACCCAGTGTGGTTGTGAACACATAACCCAGAGGTTGCTGTTAGCCGGCTAAGCTCCATAGCTAGTCAATGGACAGCAAATTATGATTCAGAAAACATGTTATGTTCATGGCCTGAATCCGC
This sequence comes from Pomatostomus ruficeps, assembly GCA_013400735.1. Lineage (NCBI taxonomy): Eukaryota > Metazoa > Chordata > Aves > Passeriformes > Timaliidae > Pomatostomus > Pomatostomus ruficeps. The sequence goes on along the minus strand of VYZT01009140.1, from coordinate 971 downwards.
TTACACAGGATTTTGTCAACAGTAGATGTTAATGCAGGCACCTAAGTTATGCAAAATATTACATCTTATGAATATCCCCAGGACTGGGAGTTGCTGAAATAAATGGTTGTAAACTCTGTCATAGTTTATAGATGAAAACCTGGATAGAAAGAAAGAGGAATTAATGTTCCACATTAAACTTTGATTCTGGTTCTTATGAACAGCTTTGTTTTTTGTGTTGTAAGTTGTTAACAGTGTTTAGACAGGAAAATGCTCATGAAGTAGGTGGAGGTGCAGACCAGTGTGGTAGAAAATGAGATTATCTATAGAGAGTCCAAATAGTAGTGTTTTGGGGTTTTTTGCGAAGCTTTTTGTGATGGTCTTGTTCTGTCTCCAGTTTTCAGCTGATTCTCACAGGTATCAGACACTCACAACCATTACAAATACTTCACATTGTTAGTTTTCCTTTCATTCTGTGTGAGACAGATGCATGTGGTGACTAAACAGATGTGCCAAAATTCAGCTTTGGATGAATTTTGTGGGTGTGGATGAGCAGTTCATAGGGAATACCCAGCTTCCAAAAAACATTTCCAGATTTGAAAAGTACTCAGCCTCTAGGTGATTAACTATAACCAAAATTTAATTTTGAATCTTGTTTGTTTCATCCTGCTGCATTGGCTTCCTCTGGAAGACAACATGACCATGTACTTTGGCAGTTACTTTGTGCAGAGATGAGTATGGTTGGTCTTTTGTACTGTAAGATGAGGACCTGATCCTATGACTGCAGATGAAGCAAGAACAAGTAAAAGCTTAGGTATTTGTGCATTCATCCCCCCAGCCACTATCTGGGAAACTGAATGAGGGATTTCTTTTTGTTTTTTTACAGTTCATTTTGCTCAGTGCTGGTCAGTTAAGTCCTATATACTGCTCTAGATTTGTGGGTAGAACTTTACAGCTTGTTTTGAGAATAATCTCATGCACTCTTAGCTTGC
>VYZT01009131.1:37363-53386 GCA_013400735.1 Pomatostomus ruficeps | reverse complement strand
TGCACTCCAGGATAGCACTGGCCTTCCTGGGGCCAGCTTCCCAATAAAGCTGTCCTTTTAAATACAACACAGGAGAAGAAAGAAACTCTGTGTTTGAGTAGGGGAGAGCAGGGAAAGGGACTGTGTTCCTTCTGGTGCTTTAAAACGGGTGGCAGAACTTCCGGTTTTTTGTGCCATGGATTGTGTTGCATGTATTTTTGACTCTTTTTCAGATGAACCCTGTCATTAAAAGTGAACAATATTTAGAACTGTAACTTAGCTTGTGTGCTGCACATCCCTTTCTTTTTTGATACTACATCTCTGTTTTACAGTTGTGCAGAGCACAGTGGCACCCTCCAAGTTTAAGAAACGCCTTTAAGCATTTTTCCCATGGAATGAACTATGAGTTCATGAGTTCTATGTCTGAAGGCCTGAGGAAAGTCCGAAGGACATGATCCTCACATTTTTAATTACTTTTTTCAGTCTGGTTTTTTTTTTAATAGCTAAATAGATTCTTAAATAAATTAATAAGGTCATACAATTTGAACTCTCATAGAACAAACGTAAAAGCATTCAGGACAAAGGCAAATCAAAGACAGATATTTGGACAGGTTGGAAACCAAAGGCTAGTAGAGTGTTAGTGACTTATCACTTGATAGAGGCTATAGCTGCAACATCTCACATCACAGGATTCTCAGAGCATCGAGTGTGAATTGCGCTGTGTGAGTGTAACTGATGATGAACTGTAGATCCCTTGGCTGACTTCCCAGGAATCAGCTCAAAGAGAGGAATCCCCAGTGGAGTGAGTAAAGAACACTCAAGCACACAAATATTTCACTTTTCCTTTTCTTTTCTTAGCTAGAAAGTAAATCAAGAAAAATCAGAGATCCTGTTTATCTTGAAAGATTGGATGGGGTCTTTTAGCCCTCATCCATATGGACTAGAGTTTGGCTCTGCATCCTTTCCTAACCCTGCTCTCGGCTGGGATGGATCTCCTTTTTTCATTAACTTATTTCACTTCAGTCCAGTCTGTCGTGGGGACACAGACCATACTTCCTGCGCCTTTTCCAAATACATGTTCTTCCATCTTTCCGGTCACTTGTTTGAGTGGATGATTATCTTTATTAAGACTATTAAGTTCCTGCAAATCTCTTCATAAGTATTCAGTGAATAAGGAGGGCCTTATTTGCCTCCTTATTTGCATCTTACTGGTGTCAAATCTTTTACTAGACTAAAATATTCCTCTTCATCTGGAGTATGTATAAAAACATAGGCAACAGAAAACTTCCTTTTTTAATTAGTCCATTAATCTCAGTTTAATTGCATCCCTGATTATGTGCTTGAGTTAAAAAAAATATCAAATTTCAAACAAAAAGAAAATCCAGGACTTGCTGCATTAATGAAGAGTCACTGTAAAGCACTGAGCATGTTTTGTTTCCTTAAGAAAACAGGGCCTTGCTGATTTTCCATTATAGAGATGGAAGGACTGCTTGGTCAGTCATATAGTTTCTAAATGAATAAAAAAGAAAATGTGTCATTCTAAGGTGACAGTGTCAGCAGTTATGTTAGCAAAATTATTATTCATTTAATGAAAATGTGCTAATCAGGATTTGCATAAAAAATGCTGTACATCACAGAAAACTGAAGAAAATGAGAAAATGAAAGAGACCAAAGTTTAGTCAGAAGTTTTTCTATTTGAAAACCATTATGGAAATAGAAAGTAACATTTTCAGTGTGGTTTTTAATTTCAGTTTCCCTGGGATTTTTTTAAAAATTTTTTGCATTGCATTAATATATACAAATCGGTGGGTAGAAAGTATTCTTTCCTGTAGAATTTGTTTTAAAAAGATAAAAATACAGGAATATATTGAGATTGAGTTTCCATAATATTAGTATTGGGTTTTGTTTTAGTTGCTAAAAGCAAAGGGCCAAATAAGAAACACCTCTCATTAAAACAGATAAAGGCTGTGAAATCACCTTCAAGTCACTTTGGCCATTTAGTACCTGCACTTCGGTGTAAACACTGGTGACAGGGGCATAAACACTTGTCAGCAGCAGAGTGTGAAAATTCTGGACATAAAAGCCGTCTTATCAAATGAAAGGTACAATGTAATCATTTAAGAAAACATAAGTAAGCACAAAACATGACCTGGAAGAGTCCTTATTGCTTACTTATAATGTCTCCTGAAATTAAAATACATTTAAATTATTAGCATGAGATGAGTGATGTTAAGGCTCTCAAGTCTGTGGATGAAGTTGGTTCCCTTTCTGGGAAGTTGTAAGGAATAACTTCCAACTAGGGCAAGGCAGAGGGGTCCATCCTACATTTTTCATATTTTCCTGAGTTGGACTGAATTTCACCCACATGCTTCACATATTCATTGGCCCTTGTTCCGTGATCATGACATTAACCTTTAGATTTATGAGGAAAATTACCATCTACATATCAAGTTTAATTCAGATGAGCAATATTATGACAATCAAGAGAGCTTAATGTTCCCCTGAAGTTCTGGACAATGTATTTGGTAATTTTTGATAGTCTTCCTCCCTCTGTTGTTACACAGTTATCTCGTTTAGAAATGTTAGAATCTTTCATTTTATTAATTCATTTGTTCTTTGTGTGGCAAAATGGAGGAAAAAAGTAAATTAGAGGAGACAACAAGGCAATCATCCAGCAAAGGAGTTGGGAGCTAAGGTGCTTTAAAATGGCCAACTGCTGGCTGATGCCACACATTTGATGTTCCAGCCTGCTGGATGCATGTGGCATTCAGCACATGGCTGGAGTCCAGTCCTTAATGCTCTACTGCTGTGGAGCAAAGCAGTTAGGGTTTGCAGGGGGAGGAGGAGAAATACGTGACAGGATTGGTATGGTTCTGTAGGTGCCTTTGTGTGCTGACCAGTTACAGCCTTCACCTTGTGGGTAAGAGCCCTAGAAGTTAATTTTTATTAAACAGTAATTGAATAAAATAGTAAAATAATTACAGAAGCAGGGATTAGAATTTTTCTCCCTCCCGTTTAAAACTTAGATTAAGTAACAGTGATCTACTTAAGGAGAGGTTTGAGCCTTGTGTATATAAACCTAGAGAAATCAGATTTCTTAGGTAGGTTTTTCCCCTATTATATATAAAACAAACATCTGTGACATAAGATACTTGTGAGTGTAATTTAACGACTTTGTTAATTGTTCTATGCAACAGATGACCAAGAATGGTACGGTGGAATCTGAGGAAGCCAATACACTGACTCTGGATGACATTTCTGATGATGACATTGATCTAGACAACACTGAAGTAGATGAGTACTTCTTTCTCCAGCCCTTGCCTACGAAAAAGCGGCGGGCATTGCTGCGAGCTTCTGGAGTGAAGAAGATCGACGTGGAAGAAAAGCACGAGCTGCGAGCCATCCGCCTGTCCAGAGAGGACTGTGGCTGTGACTGCCGTGTGTTCTGTGACCCTGAAACTTGCACCTGCAGTCTTGCAGGCATAAAGTGTCAGGTAAATGTCTACATTGCTGCCATTATTTAATTATCTGGGGGAGGGGCCCATGCACACGTGTGTACTTTCTGTTGTTGAAGTTGTAACTATTGGAAATTAAGTATTAGGCAATAACACTTACGAATCTCCAACCGTTTTTTAAGGCCCCGTTTTAAGAGTATATAGTGGGCAGTCAATACAAACAATCTCCTAAGATATCTTTATTACGATTTTAGGCACATACATGGTTTAGAGTGTTTTTTTGTTCTTACGCAAGTATTCTGCTCCTCATACTTCTTTTAGGCCTTTATCTAAATAGGCAAGTGCAGACAACAGAAGAATAAGTAGCCTGCAGATCTCAGAAGGGATATTACCTTTTATTTCAGAGACAGTTATCAGACACTCCAAATGTGAATTATAGTCCAAACTCCATAGGAAACAATAAATGACATCTTGCGGTACTGCCCTTTATGTAACATGCACGACACTTAAAATCCATGCATGGTAAGTTTGCATGTAGCCAGTAAAAAGGTATCTGCTAATATAGTAGGTAAGTTTTTCCTCTGCAGTCTGAAGAGATATTTCATATTGTACATTTACATAGTGTCCCAAAATGTTCCCTAAAAGATATTTCTACTAGTTCTGCTGAGTTGCTGTTGTGCAGCTGAGTTTTCTTCCTGAGTGCATTTTTCATCATCTCATAAATCCAAGCTAAACTTTCTCTGCTATTTTAAATAATATATTCTCTTTGCTGTTCCTGTTTTTCATCTCCACATGTGGGGAAGATGGACTGGATTGTGTTGTGTGGTTCTACTGAGCATGTTTAATGTTTAGGTATTACAGTGTAGATGAAAATCACAGACTGTCTAATTAAACTTGCCAACACATGGATTCAGTCACATTGTCAAAAATTTAAGATGAGTTATTATAGATGTAGAAGTTCTGTGCCCAGTCTGTTGAGCCTACCATATTGCATCTAAAAGTGACCAAATTACCTTTTAAAATGCAGTTGAGTTTTTGTTCCTGTTTTCTGTGGTCAGGTGTCCCCATTGTTAACTTTATAAAGGTTTCTATATATCATTCATTTTGTATCAATAGGTGTCTAATTTCCATGATTTTTACCAAATTTTAAAATGCTTCCTGGTAATGCTTTTACCTGGATTTGAGAAAAAAATGAAGTAAAACTGTAGCAGATTGAGAAATTGAAAAGCTACCTATTTTTTGTTCCACTGTGTCATACTGTCAGCTATGGAATAGAATAATTTTTCCCTCCTCTGCAATACTGGAGCATGTCTAGGCCCTTTACTGTTCTCTCAGTACTGCTAAATTCCAGGGCTGACTCCCTGAATGATTGTTAGCTTTGACTAATTTTACAAGCATTTCTCAAGGTGAATCCCACTTCACCATTGTATTTCTCTAGGCTGTCTAGGTTCTGTCATGTTACCAGGCTTTTGCTTCCTATTGTTAATCTGTATTCTCTTTTTTAAAAGGTGGATCGTATGTCTTTTCCATGCGGTTGCACTAAAGAAGGGTGTAGCAATACAGCAGGTAGAATCGAATTTAACCCTATCCGGGTTCGGACTCACTTTTTGCACACAATAATGAAACTTGAATTGGAGAAAAACAGAGAGCAGCAAGTTCCAGCACTCAATGGCTGCCACACTGAAATAAGTGCACACAGTAGTTCCATGAGTCCGGGACCCCATCCAATTGAATATTCAATTGCAGAAAATTTTGAGATTGAAACCGAACCCCCGGCTGCAGTTATGCATTCTCAGTCAGCCGAGGACTTGGACTGCCCAGGGGAAGAGGAGGAAGAGGAAGATGGGAGTAGCTTTTGCAGTGGAGTTACAGATTCTAGTACACAGAGTTTAGCCCCTAGTGAATCAGATGATGATGAAGAGGAAGAGGAAGATGAGGAGGAAGATGAGGAGGAAGAAAAAGCAGATGATTTTGTAGAAAGTATGAGCTCCCATGCTGATATGGTGCCTCTTCCTTCTGTCCTTTGCTACTCTGATGGAACTGCTGTGCATGAAAACCACTCTAAAAATGCCTCATACTATACTAACTCTTCAACTCTGTATTACCAAATAGAGAACCACGTTGCTGGCACTGCTAACCCGATCGGTGAGACTTACTCAGAAAGGGATGCTGTCAAGAATGGTAGTCTTTCTCTGGTGCCTTACAACATGACTTCAGAACAGTTTGTTGACTACACACGGCAATCAGAGGAAACTTTTAGCAGCTCTCATTACCCTTCTGCAAACCCCTCAGTGATTGTTTGCTGCTCATCTTCTGAGGGGGATGGCAGTGCTCCCTGTAACAATTTATACACTGAGCATAGGCCCAGTCACCCGCCAGTGGAATTCCACTCGTACTTGAAAGGCCCTTCTCAAGATGGCTTTGTTTCAGCTTTGAATGGTGACAGTCATGTACAAGAGCACCCTGCTGAGAATTCACTAAACCTCCCAGAAAAGAGCAGACTGCACGAAGAGTGCATCAAATCACCAGTAGTAGAGACGGTACCTGTTTAATATTAAAATTATTCTAGGACTGACTTCCTGTGTTAAAATACACTCCCGTTGGATTTTCCTAGAAACTTACTTTTTTAAGAGGTAGACAACACTTGGACTATAGTCAATGTTCCAGACACATTTTGTTTTCTCAAGCTACACTGGCAGTGGTATTGCACAAAACCAGTTCATGTAAAGATTTAAATAAAAATAATCAACCCCTTTTTTTTATAAAAATAAAACATGTAAGTAAAAAACTCCCAACATATTTCAAAGTAGCCTATCTATGAACATATGTGAAACCTGCCAAGCTATCTGAATCAAAGCTTCATGTTTTTGACTGTCGGGCCTGTGCAACATTGTTAAAAATGATACTTTGAAATAATCATGTTTAGAGTCCTAATTTTCAACATATCTGAAAAGATGGTAAGTTTAATGTAAAAGTAACTACTGTACAAAAAAAAAAGTTTTAATTGTTCTGTACCGTATGTATTTTATTTATGGTAGTTTAAGATTCATGTTTTGATAAAAATGAACAGCATGTTCATTTGAGCAGAAGATCCATAACTAGTTACAAAGAGCATGTCCACTTTTCATCTGGAGTACCTTGTATTCTTACTTTTTTTTTCTTAATGTCATTTCTGATAAATCATCTTGAAACACATGTTTAGAGTGTACTATTTTCTCTTTTACTGTTGACAAACAGAAGAGTCAGAAAAGGGGCATTTACATCTTGTAGAATAGAGAAAGGTAGACAATCCTCCATTAAAACAAAATCAGTAGCATTCCAGACCTAGCACCCCTCCCCAAAGAAAACTGACGTTGTATATAATGGCAAAGCAGTAGCTTAAGCTCGCACAGCACCTTCAGCCCAGCCGCCCGTCAGATACTTACGCACTTTAGTGCCATTCTGCAGCACTATAGGGACTGCAGGAACTGTGAACCTCTTTGGAGAAATGCCATAGCTCCAGACTCTGAGGCAATGGAAGATCTTAAAATTCATTGTAATAAAACCTGTACATTTTTCCCAAGCCAGTTTATGAATATGTCAGTATGCAATTATAAAGTCAGAGCCTTACTGATCAAAGTTTAAATAAAGCATGAAAAAAAAGCTGAAGTGTGTAGATTGCCTAAATTTTTACAAAATACAAGACTGGCTTTTGTGGACTTCTGATTGTATCTCAGATTTAGTATCATTTGGTCTTACTAGGAAACAGTTCATTCAGTGAGGAAAAATAGCTTCAGAAATTTCGTATCTGTAAAAGTCTGCAAGCAAAAGAACATGTGCATCATATGGATATCCAATACCTTGTGATCCACTTGTTTTTAAATGAAATGGGAATGAATGTACCTTTAATTTATTAAACAATGTTGCTTTTTTCTAGAAAAGGAGGCATAGGAACCAGCTTTTCTCTGCACTGGTAATTCTGCACTGCCTTATTTTGATTTAAAAATCTATTTCAGCATTTTTATTCCTCTAATACTGAAATTTCATTTATTATACATCAAGTAGTTGAAATGTAGGCCTGTCTTGTTTGTCAAAATAAGGATCAGCATCTTAGTTTTTATCTGTGTCAAGTCTAGATGGTTAACAGTGTGCATGTAAAAACAGTGTAAATGTTAGCTCTGTAACAGTGACTCTTCTGGTTAGAAGCTCTTTAAAACATCATGTACAGTACTCCAGTATAAAAATTGCGATGTAAAATATGCTTTTCAAAAAAAGAGCGAACTTAATTGTTTTTATATGAAATCTGGGCAAAGTGATTTCTCATATTTATGCTAAATTAGCAAAATATTTTTACTCCATGTAGTAGCTGGGAAGGTTTTTTATTTACTTGTTTCCACAAGAAGTCCTACATGTTTTATATGAACTGCATTGAAAAGTCTAGTTCTCTAGGGACTGGATTCCAAACTCGCAACGTATTCCATCTCCTGGGAGAGCGCACTCCTGTTGGTTATCTGGCTCAGCAGTTCCCTAGCCTCTGTTCCTCTCAGTGACAGACCACTCTAGTCTCCCTAAGGCTGAGTAGCCAGGTAAGTGCCTGTGTTCTCCAATGCCATACAGCAAATACCCTTGATTTTTAAAGAGAAACATGCTAGTCCTTAAAGTTCTGCACTTAAGAATAAATTATTCTGTTCAGGATACTCTAAGGGCAAATGTAACAAGTCTCTGTGTATATAGGGGTCTCGCTTTAACAGCAGGCTTAAATTAGGCACTCTCCCTCAACACCAGCATCAAAAGCACAAATCTGTTCTGCTTGAGCTGGGACAGTAGATGAGGATCAGTAGCAGCTCTATAACCTCAGAGTGTGTTGGAGAACCACACAGACTTTACTGGGGTATTTCTCTCAGGGGAAAGTTAAATGAAATCTTTTGCTTTGTTATTCATGCCCTTACTCAGCAATAAGAAATTATTTTCTTGGCCCCTGTGCTTTCAAGTGAAAAATGTCTTTAATAATATCAGCAAGCACAGCAAGTGATTAACTTTATAAAATACATCTCAGCTAGCTTTAAACACTGAGGTGATGGTTATTTACTTTTTCCCTTGGCACAGATTTCTGATCCCAGTCCTCCTTAATATTAGCATCTGTAAAAACTTCTGAGTATTTGGATGTGTATGTTCCATGCCATTGAGGCATCAGGGGTGAATACAGCCAAATTCTCTAAAGCCCGCAGCATTGGATAACAAGCAGTACCTTGTAAGAGAGAGGTGAAGGGAGCAGGGACTATATAAAGCATTTGTGATACAATATTTTCCCCTGTTTGAAGTGGCTTTTTCCTGGGAGTCAAAAAGTAAAATGTGCAGAATAAAGATTTAAGTTGAAAAAATACTCCTAATTGACTAGGTGGTGATAATGTAGCTAATAATACTTTTCTTTTTTGATGCAATGTGATGTTTTGTGATCAAGATTTGATCTCAGGATACAAAGTAAAACAAAGCTTCTTTAGTTCTTGCAGCAAGTTATAAAGTGAAGTCTGTTTATAATTCATGGAGAGTTCCTGGTAGCTATTACTAATAATACCAACAAGCCTTCTAACAGAGATAAACTCATACTGAGGAAAAAACCCAGCAACCTCTCTTTTTCAATACAACAGGCTAAACCTGTTGCCCAGCCAGACTCACGCCAGCAAATAACAAAGCTAAAGCCTCTTCTAGCACGTATAAGATGACTAGAGTGAAAAAAAAATAGTTGAAACCCTGACCAAAACAGGTAGGTTAACTTAACTAAAATCTAGAGTAGGATGTAGAAATCAGGTGAGAGTCAAGTTTCCCATCATTTGATTAAACTTTGATGTTTTGTTTAGAACAAAAAGCATACTCTTCATTTAAAGAAAAGCAAGCTTAAGTCATGGGATGGAAAATATTTTAGTGTTATTTTCTGGGCTAGTATATAATAATACATGCTGTGTCCCATTTCCCAGCTGGTTAATATTCATATTGATGAATATTAACCAGTCCTTTCATTCTGGGTAGGCTGTTTCTGTGTGATAAAAGTATTATGTTACTAAATGATAACCAGCAGTATTTGCTTCTGTATCAACACAGTGTATTATTTGTGAAAATATCTGCTTTACTGATAGTCTGTACCAGCTTTATTTCCTAGATATCTGGCTACTGATAAACACTCCTAAGAAGCCAGGTATATATTTGTGATTATATTGCATCGTTCAGAAAAATGAGTCATAACATAAAAAGCATTTCCCTCTCTTGAAATAAACCAGAATTTTCACACAGACCATCACTGGAATAGCACCTAAAAGCAGATGCTTTTTTGCCTATAAAGTGAACTTCACCTCTCTTGGAAGAAAGGGCATTGTTAAATATATATAAAGCTTTCATTGATGTTAGACATGAAATTAGAACTTTGTTGGCACAATTACAGCAATTGCAGTTGTTGCTTAAGAGCTATAACTCACATCTATTGAAACACCCTTAAAGTTAAAAGCTGGTCAGTAGAAGTTTCTAATATTCTTTGTTGAGCTGTATGACACTTAGATCAGAAAACTCTAGATTTGTAAAGCTTTACAGTTTTTCATTTATGTAAGTTCTGCTAGTGAATCATAATTGGAGTTGATATTTGTTTATTTTAAGGCCATTGGTTCCACTCCATAGTAACTATCACTTGCTATAGGTAAGGTTCAGCTGTTCCCCTGCTCTGTTAACAGTGGGCTCCTGCCTTTGGTCCAAGTGCTGCAGGAATCCCGTGTGGTGTTGGTGGTGCTGTTCCTCACTAGATTGCAGAATGATCCCAGTCCAGATCCAGTTTCTAACCTGATGTTAGCACATTCACTGTTTTATTTCAGTGAATGTGCTAACAAACGGATCATGTTGCTTTCCCTGCCTCCCAGGGAGTACCTTCAAAAACACAGCTGCTTTGTTAAAGATTGTACACATATATTTGTATGCAAAACAGAGCATGTGTAGTGGTTTCTATTAGTTCAGGTGTTCCTGACAGACAGAAATGTGATATACTGGATAGAGAGTACTGGGCTCAGACAGAGGAGACTTTGGTTCTGTTGGCTTTGCCTTTGTCCTATTGTGCCATCGCATTCTCTGTGCTCTGGTTTGTAATGTACTTGGAGATACTGTGATAAAACATAATTCTATAGAACAGGTAAAACACCATTTTATTCTCGTGTTTTGGCATCATAACTAAATTTTTGTACTGCAGACTATGCCACTTTCCAAATGAAGCTCAGTCCAGCTCAGAAGTGACCAGAAATTTTTCACTAACATGAAACACAGCTAAAATGAGCTCTTCTTTCCTTGGACTGGATTAATGAGCAGAAGTTAAAAAGTAAATTTCACAGTGAAAAATTAGAATAAAAGCTGAGTTGAATATACAACATTTACCTGTCTAGTGCTTAACATTTGAGCAGTAAGATTGTAGTTTTCCTGCAACACCATACTTGGCAGCAACAGGCAGTCTTACTCCTCTGTATGTTGCCTTCTTTTGCCAGCTGAATTCTCTCAGTTGAAACTCCTTGTCCAGGCTGCTTCTGTAGCAGAGCAGGTGTCCATACTCAAACATAATGCAAGAGAGACCCATGATATCCTTTTAAAAAGCATTTGCTAAATAAGGATCTCCACTGTTACAGCTTGTGAGTTGTATAAACCAATGTTCATTGTGCCAGTTGTTTTATTTCCTGAAACGGTCAGGAACAGAAGAGGATGATACAGAAAATCCTCAAGCATTTGGGAGTGTTATGCTTTCCCACTGAGACTAAAGAGTAATTCTATCATCTGCTTTATTATGGTGCAGGACAGTTGATGTAAAATACTTTGAAAATCTAGAGTTAACTCAAAGAATATATTCTATAGAATTTATTTCTAAAATATTAAATCTGATTACTATTTTTTTAAAATGGTAGAAAGCTGTTATTTTCAAAAGAGTCTAGTTCACTTACGTGTTCCTTGGTATGAGAAATCTCAGCATTTGCCTTTTCAGTGTTTCAAGGTTTTTTTAATATTCTTAATTTTGGTATTCTCTGTAATCATTGTCCATGTGCAAATTATTGTCCATTTTCTCCAAGAAGTGTCAAATCCAAAGTACAAATACTGTGTTGTGATGAAGAAGTGCAATATAGTTTTAAAGATGACTGAGTGAACACATGCTTGAGTTCTTCACAAGTTCTTCCTCTTCGCTGTCTCTCCCCTCTTCTAAATCCAAGGCAGCTTTTAATTTTATGGCTAATAAATATGCAGAGTATTGTTTCCACTTAAGGAGGAAAGTTGTGATATCCTGGAGGACTTTTCTGCTACCCTGATGGCTGATACCAAGAATTTTACTTTTTATATGAACACCCAATTTATCAAACAGCTGTTTTACAGCCTTAGTATTTTAATTCCTTCCTTCCTTCCTGTTGGTGATTGGGAGGTCTGTTGTACAGTAAGACTTTTCATTAAAATCGAGCACAAGGGAAACTCTACTGTCCTTTGTGCTGAGAATGAGATCTTGAAAAGCCAGGTTAGGTGGGGTTTTGAACAACATGCTAGCAGGTGGCAGGGGGGTTTGGAACTAGATGATCCTTAAGGTCCCATCCAAACCAGGCCATTCTGTGATTCTGAGAGTTAAAATGTTCCTGCCCTGTTGCTGTCTTTAAGGTTAGGCAGACACCCACCCCTCAGAAGGTCCCACTGACTGGAGAACCATATTCATAGTGCTCTGTGTTGCGCCTTCTGAATTGAGATCATAGTCCTTCGTCCAGGGCTGGGGGTGTAACCCCAAAAAAATATTCAAAAGGCAGATTTTGTCCTTTATTTATGCAATTATTTTAATTTGGATCTTAGCAATGACACTTCTGTTTCATGAATGAATGTCCAGTAGAACCAAGTCAAAAGAAGTGTGTCTCTCATGTACATTCTTCTCTAACTGTTCACTTTTGCAATAAACCATGAAGATGGGATTAGCTTTTCTTGATAGGGAAAATAGTGGAAGATACAAATGCACATAATTGTTCTAACACAAGGATCAAGATAATCCTTTGTCTTCAAACACTTGAGTGAGTGCAGGAAGGATAGAAAGGACAATTTAGAGGAAAAGAAAGATGAAGGCAAGAGGCAGATCGATGAGGATTATTTTTCTTCTAAAGGGAAGATTAAAGCATATTAAAAAAACACAAGAAAAAAGGGAAATTAAGATCTCTTCGGAGCAAATGTGGAAAAGTATAGGGACATTCATTACAAGCTTGCCCATGTTAGATCATAGTATTGTTTTTGTTATTTAATATATTGTAACCAAACATGAACTCAGTGGAAACAGGTAATGACATTTTTTCCAGACCAGAGTTATACAGGTGGCCATTAAATAAAAGACTTATCCAAATGCATGGGGTAAAAAACCTAAAAAAAGCAACACCCTAGAAGCATTGTTACCATGTCATTCTGCCAACGGCAATTTCAGACAAGTTCAATATCATTTTAGTTAACTCTGCTCCCAGGCATATACTCTCATATACCCAGTGTCTCAGCTAACAACAGATGCTAAAAGAAAGACAAAATGTCCTTTTATCAGCATTTGATCTTGGGATTTTCAAATGAGACTTAGTCCATTATGGCAGGTAATTATTTTAGGTTTCTCTATCTTAAACTTCTAAAATATGTTCTTTAAAATGAAATTTTGAATTGGATTGCTGAGGTAATGGGGAAATCACTGTAAAGAACCATTTGTGAGGCTCAGATACAGATTCAGCACCAGTTTTCAGCTTCTTGAAAAGATCATCATGTGCACTGGCATTTAGTTCTCTTAAAACCAGAAGCAAACATTCTGGGTTTTGTCAAGCCATTTCACACAAATACCACAAGTTCAGGTCTCAAATGCCCATGTAAACAAGGCTTAATAACTGGGCACTTCTTTTAATCAACTGATTGTAGGCACTTCTATGGAAATACGTCTGAAGTGTAGTTTGTGAAATATGTTTAAAAAGTGTTTGATGTAAAATAAGCGCTAGACATTTAACAGTGCAAAAATAGTCAAAATCTGTAGATTACAAAGCTCTTCCTATGATCCTCAGCCTGTAATATTGTCTTAGTAAAGTTAATCTTTTAAGTTAAATTGCATTCTGGTGTAATAACCTTTTACAAATAAAATTATTAATACAAATGTACTGGTTAATACCTGTTAACATAAAACATGGCAATTGGCTATTTTGATTTGTTTCAATCCACAACTAATAGATAGAAATCTTGTAAAAAAATACAAACAGAAACAACACATTACCTTTTATATGTTTAGACTATTTCATTTTAACAGACTACATTAACATTCACACTGTCTAGTCCAACCCCGTCTTTTAGGGGGTTCATCTCTCTGTACATATGCATACATATATATATAGAGAGATATATATATATATATACACACACACATATACCCACAATATAAAACTGCTTTTGAAGTGGTAAATAGTACACCACGGCATAAATTCAGAAGCACTTAAGTTGATGGTCTTTCAGACAGGTAATCCAGTCAAATGGGACTAGTAAAATTGTGGTGTAATTGCAGCCAGCAGTTTAAAATTTGTACATTACTTCTAACTTTATTAATTTCTGAGAAAAGTAATTATATTACGTACTTAACATTTTCCATTACAGATGATCTTGCTTACTAAAATTGTGGCGGTCTCAACAGTTAAGCAAGATATTTAATTGGACTGCTGCTTTTAAACTGTTTGAAGAAGCAAAGGGAAAGAAAGTTCATCTTAAAATCTGTATATGGAAATAATTTTAAACTTCATGAACTACACATTTCCTTAACTTCCTTTTTTTAAACAAGTTGTAACATCAAAGATGCCAAAGGGTCATATAAGCTACAATAATATTCAACAGAACTTAACCTAGATCTTATGTTGTAATAATTTATTCAAATTAACTGTATTCTTCTGTATTTATATTTTCGGTATTTATTATGAATGATATGAAATTTGATGTATTTATTGTGGCTTATTACTGCAGTGTATATATTACAAAAATGAGCATTTTTAAGTCTTAACATTAGGTTTTTTTGTTAATTAGTGGCACTTGTATCAGCTGTATTTTTATTATATATTGTACAATATATATTGTCCATTTGTTTGCAATGAAGTAAACCAGGTTTCTACGTTACATCCTGGCTGCCAGTGCGTTGTGCATTTCATTTCTGCTATGCAGGCACTAGAGAGCCTCTCTCAGCTCAGAGAACCAGAATTAGTACTGCACCCCCTCTCCGAGACCTGCAGAGCCTCCAAAGACACTCTGTGAAATTTCAAGCATTTCTCCCATTCCTGATAGTCTGATAGCATAAGGAGAAGCAGTTTGTGTGGAATTTTTGTGTGTGTTTTTGTTTTTAAATATTTGTATGCCAATCAAATTAAATAAACAGAAATGCCTTCTTTGGTATATCTATTTGCCCTTTAATGATACTACTGCCTACGGTTTTCTTTGGCCAGTGAAATACTGTATCTGATTCACCTGTGCCTAGACTTTTCATAATAAGGTAATGAAACAATTGTTTTCAACAGCTGTTGGAATAAAATTTTGCAACAGCTCTCTCTGGTGGGCAATTTGCAGTAATTTCATACATCAAATCATTTCAATACAACACTCAAAGAATACTGCTAAATTTCAGGACAGCTGCTTATTTTGAAAACTGATGATCAGCATTGCTTCATTAAGAAAATAACAATCACAGCACAATCTCTGCTATATTCTTGCTGTGATATTTATTCAAACTGAGCTGTACATTTATGAAAAGTAAGTTGGCCTTAAGATTGCTTATATGATAAATTACATATAGCTAAATTGTTGGTATTTGCAAAGATTGATAAAGATCAGATGTTGTTCTCTAGATTATAAAAAAGTTCTCACAAGAATTACAGTATTGCTTGGTTTTAGTTTGTTGGGAGTCACGCATCTGCTATCAGACTGCTTTTGACTATGGCTGAAAGGGCTGCTCCTGGGCTTGCTAAGACTAATTAGAAAATTACGAAAAATGTTGTGAAACAAATTTGAACACTGGTTCTAATTCAAGATCCCAGTATGCCCATTCAGAAATAGGAAGTTTTAACTCTAAGGTTCACTTGCAAGTTGGTCTATTAATAGTACTCCTGCTATTCTGTACTCACCCTATAATAAACCAGCCATTACTCCCAAGGGTGAGAAAATCCTCAGGCGTGGTGGGCTGGCGAAATCCCACTGGAGTGAATGGTGTCATAGCCAGGCAGAGCCACAACCAGCCAGCAGGGACCTCTTCTTCACAGGCAGTGCTACCCAGAGCCACAGGCCCTGAAGTCCCAGAATGTTTAGGACCTGCTTCGTCCTGACTGAACTGGCCTGGCCTGGCCTGAAGTCAAGCCTTCTTCAGCACTCGTGATTTCTCCCTGGATATATAAGGGAGCATGGTGAGGTGGAGGTTAACACTGATGCCAGCTGTTCTAGTAACCTTCAGCAGTTTATAGAGCCATTGACTGATGTACAAATTCTTACATGCTGTGTATGGAATATTATTTACCTTTGTCGCCTTCATGGGGGCAGAGAAGAGCATTATAAAGAGATTTAAATTAAAAAAAAAAAAAAAAAA
>VYZT01009131.1:0-36208 GCA_013400735.1 Pomatostomus ruficeps | reverse complement strand
TTTTTGTGTGTGTTTTTGTTTTTAAATATTTGTATGCCAATCAAATTAAATAAACAGAAATGCCTTCTTTGGTATATCTATTTGCCCTTTAATGATACTACTGCCTACGGTTTTCTTTGGCCAGTGAAATACTGTATCTGATTCACCTGTGCCTAGACTTTTCATAATAAGGTAATGAAACAATTGTTTTCAACAGCTGTTGGAATAAAATTTTGCAACAGCTCTCTCTGGTGGGCAATTTGCAGTAATTTCNATATTATTTACCTTTGTCGCCTTCATGGGGGCAGAGAAGAGCATTATAAAGAGATTTAAATTAAAAAAAAAAAAAAAAAAGGATGTAAAAGAGCCAGAGAATCCCTCTGCAACAAAGTGATTTTCAGTAAGCCACTTTCAGGAGAACATTAACTACATCCCGAAGATGCTGCTTTTTAAATAACTTATAAGAAAACCTCAAATCCAGCTTCCTAAACCTCTAGTCATATTTACAGATCTCTTACTGCTCTTCTAGTATTATATCTAGCGTATATATATATACACACACACACACACACATATGAATATTTGCAGTAGTTTGACCTAGAGGTTAATTTTGGATCTTCAAACCGAATAGAACAAAAAAAGTCACTTAAAATTTTCATCTATTTATAGATCTGCTTTCCTCTTTTCTGGCAGGTAGTAGGGAGTCCAAATAAGACTGAACTGCTGTACTAAGTACTGCAAAATGCAGACTAAAATGTCACAGTTTAAGAAACTGTGACAGTTAACATACCTTAAAGAAATGATATGTATAATATGTATTTTGTACTATTGACCTATGTTAGACCAGAGAAGAAGTCTCAGAAAATGAAAGAAAACTTTTAAAAGACTATTTTTAAATCACAGAATTTTCCTTTCTATATCTGCACTAAGGACAAAATATAATAAGTAGGTGATTATTGTACCTAATCTCTGCAAAAACCAACTACATATATTGCTATATCTGCTATGATAGGATCTTAGATTACCAGTTAAAAAACAAAAAATGCAAAGTGGAGCTTCTGTAGTTCTCTTGCATTGCTTAGGAAGAGTGCAACAGAACACTCATTTCCTTGCAATTTAAATTCTACCCTGGTTTGAAATGTTAGCTCTTAAAAAAACCTCAAATTACAAAAACCCAACTGATAATGAGTAGATAAAAGATGTTTCATATATGCCTATTCCAATCTCACAAACTTGTAAGAGAAACAGGTTATATGAAGAAATTATGCTACCGTGATATTAAAAATAATGCATTTTCTGTAAAACATGAACTGAGAACTAAAAGAACAAGTTCTTTTAAACTGGCATGTAAATACTTTGTCTTCTAGAACAGGCTCCTGGGACAGTGAGTTTCCATTCCCTACCTGAGGTTCAACACAGCACAGTTACTCTCTGTAATCTCCCATCCTCTGTTGATACTGTTTAACAATCTTCTCACTGACCTGCATTCTATTTTTCCTCAACTCCCCCATTTTATCAAGTGCATTTGTTGCCCTTCCAATACTGGTTTCATCTGCAAAAGTAATAATACTTCATATTCCATTACCAAATTAAAACATTTATCAGAGGACACAGGCAGATCTTTGTGCAGTGTGTTCTACACAACCTTCCAGTTTCAGTGGTATAAATAACCCTTCCTGGTACAGTCTTTTCAACAATTTCTGTTCACACTGTATCAAGTTATTTTAAGTTGTACAGCTTTAACTTCATGGGATATTCTCACAGGTGTCTCCAAAAGCCTTACAAAAGCTGTGACACAACTCAAAAGTCACGATCAAGCCAGTAAAATAAATCACAGTTAATACCTCTGGCAAATTACCACTGGTCCTTGCTTACTTGTTTTTTGACTTATAACTACTGAAAGGAATTCTTGCTTTTATTCAGAAACTGAACTCATTAGTCAGGTACCATTAAATTACACACAGACAGGCTCCCTCCCCACCATAGAAGCAAAAAAAAATACCCCACATAATCATCCATTCACCCAGCAGACTTAAGTTAGCATTTATCTGTAATGATATTACTTACTTACTAGTAAAAAAACTAGGACAAAAGAACAGATTTATTATTAGTGCATTTTGTCCTATTCGGTCTTTAATACCCACTCCTTCAAATTTATTCTCAGCTTTACATTTGATTGTGCAGCCAAATACTTTTGTCTTCACTTTACAAATTTTTAAAAATTGATTATATATTTGATTATGCTATATTATTTTCTGTAACTAGCAAAATAGTTAAAAAGGCCAAGGTCTCATTCAGACTGACAAATCTGAGATCAGTCCTTTGTAAAATGGGAAACAGGAACAAGAAAAAAACCCAATATGCCAGTTTTTACACAAGAAATTACATATGGATAACATTAGAAACCTGTGAGGTAAATATTGCATAAATCACTAAAAGGTAAGGGCAAAATTTTAGTAAATAACACGTAATTTAAAAGCAATATTGAAGAGAATGCTGAAAAAAATGTGTGAATGTTAAGCAGCTTGGAAGCTTATCACAATACAACTTTATAATGAATTTTTAAGTTCATGAAATATTAAAAAAACCTATACAAGAAGTTTTGGCTAAACAAAAGATTAGTAACAAAATAAGCAAATTTTCCATAAAAATAATCATAAATACATATTTTAGTGAGAATTACTTTTTTCTTCTACAAAAGAACTGACTTTCTAGAAGCTGAGCACAATGTGGTAGCCTATTTGACTTTGACCTGACAGTCAAATATTTCATTTCCAACCGAAGGAACTTAAAAAATATTAAGAAGGTTTCACTGAGTAAATTATTAAAAAAAATAAGTCAGCCATTTGAGCATAAAAACATACATATAGAGTGTATTGGGTTTTAGACAGTAGATAATAATTTCTTGCAACTCTACAGAGAAAATTAGTCATCTTCACAAGTACTTACAATACGTCAAAAAACCCCCTACATATGGCCCCCAAAGCAAGGGAGAACTAATAGGATCCATAAACCAGTGGTCAACATAGAAAGTCTTATAATAGAAATATTGTAAACAAAATATAACCAGGATCCCAATTATCTTTGGTATAACAGACTCTTAGGGAATCTCTCATGACACATTTTATATCCAACTGAAAACATTTTGCATTTAAACTATGACGTAAAAATCCAGTATATGTAGATGATCACAGTTCAGAATGGTTCTTTTCTTTTAATAAAATGCTTCTAATCTATAATATCAAATGTTAATCGTTCTGGCCAAAGATCCACTTCTGGAAAGGGTCTGATGGATTACAGGATGCCAAACTCGGATGCTCTCCATTCCCTGTAAGGCACATATGTAGTGCTTCATTGTACAGAGTTTGATCCTAAAGTGAGGAAAAAAAGGAGGAAAAATAAGTGAACAAACAATGAGCATGCTATTTCACCCCACAGTTCTTCCCCCAAGCTGATTTCTAACAAGTAAGCTCATGCAGGTGGGGCAGAGGGGGCTAGAAAATACATAAGCAGTATGCATGTGCCAAGCTGCTTTGTTAGGAAAATTCCGTAAAATATTTTAAAAGATACAAAACATCTGAATTGACTTCCAGGTGCATGTCTAAACAAATACACTGAAGGATACCAACTGTTTTTTTAAGTGACATTCCTACTAGTGACAGCCAGTTTTGATCTGGAACTGAAAAGCTGAAATTATCTACATTTTCCTGCCAAATCTAAACTTACTCTTTTTTGGCTTCAGAGTTTTTATTTTGTTGGCGTTTTTGCTTTTATTGAAAATCCAAAATTAACTAATATCTAAGATCACTAATAAAAGTGCCATTTCACTGCACAGGATATATACCTTTTGGTGCAGCCACTGCTCCTCTCCAACAGCAAAGGTTTTCTGGCCTTTGTAGGTGCACTCACGAAGCTGCACAGGTCCCTTGGAAGCACGCAGACAAAGCTCCTTCTGAATGTTGTGGCGAATTTCATGGTGTGCAGAATATTCAAAGTACTATTTAAATATTTTTTTAGAATTTTGGTAAAGAAACACAAAGAAAAGTATTAAACTAAATTAAGCCTTTCAAATTCCCATACACAAAGTAATACATTTCTTATTCAAAAATTTGAGGCTACAGAATAATACCTCTGATTTTTAGCATAGACACATCAAAAGTGTTTACAAAACTAAAAGTAGTTTTTAGTACTAATGCAATACAAGTTTATATTTGCATGTATAAATTGCAAATGACACTTGCTGCATGTGTATTATGGTGCAAAATCTTACTCCCACACAGAGCATATATAATTCAAGGAGACAAACTGAAGAGTAGTGATAGTTTAAGATAACTTAAATTTTGGCATTTCTTAACTTTAAAAATATGTATTCAATTCTGTTTCTGGATTTTGGTTTTTGTTAGAGCAACCAGAAAAAAAAAGAGTTGTCACATGAAACAATACTGATTGCTGTATGCCAACTTTTGCTGCTTGGTCTAAACAATAAATGTGAACAACAGGATGCTGTTATATTCTCTTGTGAGGTAACCATTAGAAAAGTAATATAAGCATGTATTTTGTGAGCTCATTTTATCATGATTTCCTGACAGCAGAGTACTCTTAAGGCTCAGCTATAATTCTGGTCTTAACAGGGATTTACTTCTAAGAGTTACAGCTGTCCTTTTACCCCTCCAGCCCCAACCTAACATCCTGGTCTCCCTTCTCTCCCACATTAACCAGCAGAGTCCCTAACATTACATCTCACTGCTACTGTTTCTTGCCTCTGTATGTCGGCCACCTTCACCATCTTTCCTTTGAATATTAAGGCCAGACTCAGTTACCCCCCTGTGGCTTTCCATTTTCCAGGGGTCAGCAGTCACCTCCTCGCTACCTTGGAAACAATGGGAGCAGCACTGAGGAACAGGCATCTCACTCTTAGGCCTCTATGACCAACATTAGCCCTCGAAAGAGGTACTGATAGGAGTGACCTGCTTAGTCATTTAGCTCTCAAACAGAGTAACTTACTCTTAATCTGTTAATCTGACTTAATCTGTCCTGATTTATTTTTGGAACTTCAAAATCTCTGCAAACCCTGAAAACAATGACTTGAAAGCTAGGTTTAGAACTTTATGAATTGTAGATATTGAGATGGGCATGTTTGCAGCCTCCAATATTCTAAAAAGGAAGAATAATATTCAACTGATATATAACTCTGAAAACTCTTTTCTACTCCTGTTTCAAATATATGGATGAAGATGACAGGTAGCATGGGAAATACCAGCCTACACTGCTGAAAGTCTGGTTAAGAACAGAGAACTGAAAACAGAGCATTGTAATGAGAAGGGTTAAGTAAGCAAATATGCATCTCTCAAGCATTATCAGCAAAATCTGTTCTCTGAAGGCTGGCATTGAAAGGGATTCAGACTGTTATTTTGTAGCAGGAGGAAAAACAAAAACACTTGAAAGAACAGAGTTTTAGTATAGCCCAAGATAACTTTGAAAGAGAGAACAAAAGAAGCATACAGCACATCTCTTAATACAATTTCTTTCTACATTGTTCCCAAATTAATGACTGTGACAATGTGAAAAGGCTAACAGTACTAATCCACAATTGAATAAAACCCCTAATTCAATCCTGTAAGAAGTTAGCATAGTAGGGTAGTTCTTAATCTAGACAGCATGCCATCTCTCACAAAAAATGACTAGGAAAGTATCACCTGACTAGGATTATGTGTCTCAATTTTCACAGTGCCATCAATGGATATCTTTTAAGATTGAAAAAAAATGTATTAACCTCCCTGCCCCCCAAGATAACAATTATATTCTAATAAAAACTTTTAGACCTTTGCTGACCTTTAATTATTAAGGATCTACAGCTGATACATCTTATTCACTTTTAAAGGCAACAGAGAAGTGTGCATTTCTGGGCAGGGAAGGAGATGTTCCTTTTATGAGTATTACAGTAATGACTGAACGATTCAGTATCTGACATCTATTGCAAGTCATATTGTAGAAGGAACGGAGCACCACTGCTGCCTCCAAGAGCTATGGACCAAAGAGAGCTCCTCTTGAACAAATGGAATCGTAAGATTCACTTGCATTAGCCAGTACAGGATTGGCCACTTTGACCTCACACTGTGAGGCTGCAAGCATGATAGGGAAGGTGGCTCAGGCCTGCACACTTGGTCTCCCATTGGCCGGATTCCAACCAACATCGTCCTTGACAGTGCGAGTCCTGGTGACAGAGAAAGAAGCAATAGGAGGAAGCATAAGGAAAGGAAGAATTAAGAAGACAACAATTACCAGACAGGAGTAAAGGTTTGCACAGAAAGGAGAGGGCAAGTGAAGCAGTGCAACTGTGTTTGAAATCTGAATTTGTATGCTGAAGATAAAATATTAGTTAAAACATTGGACACGACATGAAGAGTGATATGGAATTTTCCTTTAACAATATATATAAGAATTAACTATTACAGGAAAAAAGGAAAAGAGAGATAAGGAGACAGAAATTGCATATTAAAAATCAGTCAATTTCTCTAATTAAAAGCTTTTATATGATAAAGCTACAGAAGGAGAGAGAATAAAAATCAGGTATCTAATATTTTACCTGATTTCCTCCAAGTCCATGACAAGAATACATAATCAATGGTTTGCCACCATGGTTATTTTCACCAACATCCAGACACATGCGGTTACCTATATTTTTTAACTGAAGAGAGGGTATTACCAGGATAAAATAAGCTCAGTGGAATGACAAAAACTTAAACTGTCCCAGTCATATACAAAATAACCTTTAGTTTAACAATTACAGCTGTTAGTTCATTTTTACTTTCTGCTATGCTCAAATCTAAAAATCCTGTTTTCTCAGTCAATCTTTTCTAACTAAAAGCCTAGTAACTACAGTCACACAGGGAGCTATTAGCCTGCTCTGTGCAATGTTACTGTTATTCAAATTACAATCTGAATAGATACACATAAAATATTTAAAACAGGAGGAAGGGAAAGTTTTATTTGTAAATACATGCTAAAAATTCATGTTCACTTCAAGCTAAGAACTATTACTTTAATTGTTTGGGTTTTGGTTTTTTTTAGCAATGCAATATCTAAAGTTATTTGGCAGGGAGAATGACTTCTGACATAAATGAAAAATGAAAATGACATAGCTATTGACAAAGCTCTAAAAGGTATGTAGAAGAGATTCTTTGTCCAGAGCAGTGACAGAAAACCCTAGAGCAATGAAAAAGATAGCTAAAGTCTAAAAGCTACCGCTAAGGTAGCACAAGAGATTAGCAAACTTCCTGGACTATGAAGAATATAGAAAATAATTAAAATTAAACTTACATATCCAGAAAACAAAGGATTCAGGTCTGGCACATATGCTTCTGGATAAACATTACTGAGATACCAGGTAAAATTTTTACACTGCAGACGCTGCCTTAAATCAAGTCTTTTTGATATGTCTCCAAATGTTTTCTGTTACAGGAAGGGAAAGTAAGGAAGGATAGAAGATAAGTATATTAACATTCATTTTGCACACGTAAACCTATGATATTCTGTGTAGTACTAGACAAGTTTTAAGCTTCCTTTGCTGATTTTTTTCTTGTTAATGCTGTACTGCTACAGTTACTGCTGTCTTTCAGTGTCATAACACCACTGACATCCTGCCTACAGCATTTGAAAGCACTTGTGAGAAAAATAAATTGCAAGATGGAAAAAATAGAAGTTCCTTTAGTCCCAGGAAAGTTTTAACACAGTGCCATGAAGTGGGAAAGTACAAATAAGACCATACTACTAATGACAGCCATAAAGCCAATGATTTCACTAGAAGTGTAAGCTGAAATAACAAACCGGATTAATGAAATAATTAGCATAATATCCAGTACAATGTAGAATCTCCCAAACAAAATTCAGTTGTTTGGCGGCTGAACATGCCTAGGAAATCTAATGCTTTCAGTGATACAACAGTCATGAAAATTTATCACATGAAGGGGGGAAATTAGCTTCTAAAAGAAAAGATTCTATCTGGGCAGAAAACTTACAAAATAAATAAGCCAACACCCAACCTCCCTTGAAAATAAGTGATGATTTTAAGCAGAGACAGGATGGTTTTCCATCATCAAATAAGTTTTATTCTGCTGTTGAAGAACAACAAAACCTGCTTTTTCAGTAAAAATACTAAGCTACTTGAGACTAGTAAGATATTTTTCTCACTCTAAAAAATCAGTTAGTTTACATTGCCTACACTCAGTAGTTTCTCTCATGCTCTTCTCATGTTCTTGTACCTGCACAATGCAAACAACCCAGGATTTTAGAGAATGTATGAAAAAACCACCAATAAAAAACCCTCACCATACAAAATCAACATTCACCACCCAAACACTTTAGTTTTTTCATGTTTGGTGGGGCTACAACATTAAGCAAACTGAGCAGTCTTTTCATTAAAATATCTAGAATCCTTATGTACTTTGTCGATAAATAACTTTTGCTCACCAAAACTTTCACTGCAGCAAGTGTGATTTCTAATACCACCACCACCACCTACTTGTTTCACAATTTTTGCTGCCTCTGTATTTCTTCGGTAAAATATTTCTTTATATTCATCCATCCACACTTCTGCAAGGCGAACTTGATTACGTGTGATCACCTGAGTACCTTTTGGGAAAGTGTGGGGACTCTTGCTGCGAAAGACATGGCCAACAACAGAGCAAGGCATGATCTCCAACTGTCCACCACATTGCCACACCTAATAATAACATTTAGTGTGTAAGTGCACTGCAATTAGAATTCAGGGGATGGAAAAAATTCAGTAATATTATTGTTTGCCAGAACACATCAAACCACTAGCAAGAGTACATCTATCAGGCATACCATAAGTGAATTTCCTTATCAGATAAAGCTTGGAAACATACATTTCAGATATCAACCCAAACGACATTTTAAAAAAAATTAAAATCAGTTTATTAAGCATGTTTGTATATTATTTCATTGGTAATTAGTAATTCAATTTCCCATGTCCTAGTTGGCTGATTGAGCAGAGGAGTCAAGATCTAATACTAACTTATTCTCAAATCCCCTGTACGTTGTCAACATAGAGACAATTGCTAATTAGGGAGCTACACTTACTCTGAAAGACATTTCTATATTTTCACCTCCCCATATTTCCATTTCTTCATCATAACTTCCAATGTGTTCAAAGTAGTCTTTTGATATTGAAAAGAGACCTCCAGCGAAAGTAGGTGTTCTGCAAAAACAAAATTTTTCTAAGAAAGACAGTAGGGTTTTTTAAAGATAGATGTAAAATCATGGTGTAACTGTTCTAGTAATTTTCCATGCACTTGTTAGTATTTCACTACAGTGACGCCTATTCCTGGCATAGATAATACTTCTAGCACTTTAATGTTCACACAGAATCTCATTTGACAGCTCATTGCCATTTATTAAGAACTCGTTCAGACTAATGACTGCTGGTATAAGCATGAGGAAAACCAACACAATTTCACTGTATGGAGGATATTGAGCAAAGTTATTACTCCTACAGAGCAGTAACCTGCCTGTGGTCAAAGCAGGTACAATCATCATCAAATGCAGTACTGGATCAGCCTAGTATTTGGGTGCTCTCACCCTTTTTGTCATTCTCTCAAGTAAAGTGAGTAAGGAGACAGAATCATGGTACTGTCTCCGAAAATAACTGTGTATAATCCTCCTTCCCCCTAGGAATATAAGCAGTTTCCACTGTATGTAAAAGATGTAATGCAGAGCAATTACTATCTTAAGGAGACTATATTTTATGAATGCTTTAAAATGTGGTTCTTAAAGAAAGTATTACAAAAAACATCTAAGATGCTGAGATGTCTGATTATACTCATCTGAAGAACTAATTTATTTACAAACTGCTGTTCATACGAAAAACTCCATGAAAACAGAAGGATTTAAACAGTATTCAAATTATGTTTACCTAATTGGATAGGTTTCATCCTTTCTTCTTTTATTCTCGTGTTTAGGAAGAGATTCCCATCCAAATGACAAACTCCAATCAAAATTCCCTCTGTTGTGGTTATGCCCGTAAGGAGATGGTTTACTGAATTCAAAAGTATTGAGATCTATAGAAGCAATGTCAGGGCTTACAACAGCAACAGGGTTCTCAGCTATTCTTGCCAATAATGGCTCTAACCAGCCATAAAAGCATTCACCTGTGGAGAAAATGGGAACACTGAATTTTTGCTTGGTTATAAAGTAGTACACAGGGTATGTTTAAACACATCTAGCAAGCCAACATGGACTATTGTTAAATAGCATTGCTAATTATACTTTCAATAATATGAAAAAGCAATAGGAAAGATGATATATTGCTACCATTTATAATTCATAAAAAATCTTCAACATTAAATGAAAGACAACAGCATTATAAACCAGACCTGGCACAGTTACAGGTTCCACTTACAATGAGCATCCAGAAAGGTAAGGGTCTCTCCTGTTGCTACTGAAGCTCCCAACAACCGTGCAGTGATCAGACCTTTTCTTTCCTTTTGACGGACTACTTTGACTATCTGAAACTGCTTCACATACTCATCTAGTTTATCGTGCAGGTATTCTAGAAAGAGGAATCAGCATCAGGATATTCAGTGTATATACATGCCGCTGCCCAAAATGTTACACTGTTAAGCTAACAAGATAAACAACTCCCACTAACCCCAGAAATTACCTCAACATCAAAGCCATAAAAATTCCTATCTGCTGACGGTTATTTTTAGGGGCTGAGTTTTTTGGGGACAGGGGTGTAGGAAGAGGTGACTGGCAGGGAACAGGAGATGGGACATTAAAATAATTCTGAATGAGAAAGGATGTGTGTTGTGGTTTTGATTTTGGCTAAGTGCTAGGCACTCACGGCAGTTGCTTATTCATTCTCTCACTTGCCACAGCTGGGCAGAGGAGGGAAGGAGAGGGGAAAAAAAAAAACCGAGGGAATTAACTCAGAGGTCTATGAGTTGAGACAAGGAACTGGGAGAAAACGCTCCAAGGACACACTAGTACATCTCTGCTGCAGTGTTAACCATTTGAATACCAGCTCCACTTTCACAGCAAATGGATCTCATACCTACATTATCTGCAGAACATGCAAATTCTTTCTTTAATGATGGCACATTTTCAGTTTTCAAAGGCTACAATATTTACAACAGGAACAGAAGCCATGTAAAAAACGAATTAAATGTTCAAAGTTTGAGAAAGAACCCCACACATCTCATAAAACACCCCATATAATCTTCTTTATTCTGCCCATCCTTAGTATTAACCTGTACTACTGAACACACTTCAAATCCAAGTGTGTCAATACACTCCACAGACTTGCAAGGAGATGTAAATACATTAACAGAAGCATGTATGTATAGACATATTCATCTAAAGCTAAGAATACAAAGTTTTTTGAACTTGCATTTGTGTTCACACTATATATTTAATTATTTTTGAGATTCAGCTTGACTGTTGAAGATTATTTTTCCATTAAATAATTTTATTTCCTAATAAAGACACTCCCCTTCATATTAATGAACTTAATTTGCATAAGGACAACCACTGATAAAATGCAAATTTCTACAAGTCTGGGCCAATTTATACTTGGATACTTTGTTTTACAAATTGCAATTGGTTTGAAACAAATTACAAAGCTACTTGTCATGCAAGCATTTATGCAGTTAAATCAGCATCAGAACTGGAAAAAAGAGAAATGGGGTTTAAAAACCTTTTAGAGCACAAGAACTTCATATTTGACTACCTTATGGAAAAATAAGATGGAGGAGGGCTATTTTATATTTTTTTTTCAAAAAGAAAGAAAAAAGACCAATTAGAGTACTGTTATACATGTCAATAGGGGTAAAAAGACATCCTCTTAGCCAATTTATCTGCAATCCTAACATGTCTTCAATAAAAAAAAAACCAAAACCAGAAGCAAAACCAGAAAGACTTCTTACCATCCACACTGGCATCATCCACCAAAATAACCTCTTTTAGCAGTATGGCAGGAGATGTGTACATCACACTGTGAACAGTTCGGAGCAGAGTTGACCAGGCTTCATTATGGAAAACTATGATAATGCTTGTGGTTGGCAATGGTGGGCAACGCTTAAACTTCTGCTCAATACATCTACAGATTAGAAAGTGTCAGCAGTTACAAAATGGACAACAATTTTTTACTCAAGCTCTTAAAAGAAATTTTTCTTTCTAGTACAAAGCTTTATAACTATGGACATTATACAGTTCTGCTTCTCTACTTTCCACCCCAGTTTGGAGTGCAAAGGTAGGTACTTCAACTGGAGCAGCTGTTCAGAATATTTTTAAAAATATCATGACTGAGAATCCCACTTGAACAACTTAGTTCTGCTTCTGTCTCACACACATTTAAGTACATTTCACGTAATACCAAGGCCTTCTTCAGGAAAAAATGTTATTCTATTGAGAGCAGCAGGTACTGACTGAGCTGACTCAAAAGTCACCATTACTGCTGAAACCTAAGATACAAAGAAGAATATTTATTAGAAAAATGCAGAGTTTGCAAGTTTTGTAGAAATACTATGTAATCCTTAGGGCAGCATATCCCATTCAAGGGATACAATTTTAAACTCACAGTTTTTCAAGACGGACATATGCTAAACATAACTTTAGATCCAACAGCAAGTCAAGATGACAACGCTGTATTCTATATTCTTCAACTGCACACTTGTGTATCACCTGTCAGCTTTAGGAACTGGAGGACAACCCAAGGTAATAACCACAGTCATTGCCTCACAAAATACACAAGCAAAATCCCCCAGTTATGCCCTAGGAAAGGTTATGGTGAGCTGCACCACGAGTACCAGCAGTGGCTCAGTAAGTTTAGCCACTTGTGGCACAGATGGCTGACAAAATTTCATCTGACACTGACAGAGATTGTTCATAGTTAAAATCCACTCTCCCCAAGTCCTACAGTCTACATTTATAAAATTTTTCAATACTACAAGATTGCTGCTGAGATCTTCCATTACCTTGTTTAACAGTTTACAATTCCTAATTTATTAAATTATGCTGGTGGTTTTATTAACGCTGAATACTAAAAAAGGGGGGTGATGTTTAAATTGGAAAAATGTTGAAACCACATTTTTAGTTTTCTTCTAAGTAAAACTTAGCAGACGTCCTGAAAGTTACTCAAAAATTTTAGCTTAAAGGCAAAAGCAGAACACCTTATTTAAATATGGTTACTTTGAATTCAAACCCATGAAAGAAGTGAGCTTTTCTAAACATTCTTGGCTTTGGCACTGTGGATCACTATGTACAGCCAATCATTATGTATAGCTAGGAGACTTTCCTAAAGTATCACCTACTGTTGAACTCAAATCACTTTGCAGTCTGAATTTCTGAATTTTTCAACTATCAGGACATACACATTTCAACTTACTCAGGAGGTCGAGTGTCTGGTCCAAGATCTCGGTGTAAAGAAATCCTATCACTTGCAAATGCATTAAAACAGTGTTTCTCTTCTCCAACCTGTTTTTCTTTCTGTTCTTCTGAATTTAAGTTGACGGTTTTAAATGCTTTACCAGAAGCTCCAGGAGCATTAGGATCTTGAAGGGGCCGATCTAGAAAGGGTTTTAGTTCCACTGCAGTATAGTGTCCTGGCAGACAGTGTCTCTCTCCAGGAATCTTAGTTTGCCTAACGGGTGCTTTTATCTGCATTTTTGGCTTGGCACCTTTGATATTGTTCATAGCATTTAACACAAGACCTAATACATGACTTTTCTTTCCAACAACTGGCTCAATCCCTGCTTCATCCTTAAAATCTTGTACACCCACTTCTCTTTGTAATAAAAATAAAAATACCAGAAAGACAAACACAATAATGCTAAACTTCCAAAGTTTCCAGTAAAAAAATGTCTTAAATAGTTTAGGTGTCTTTTTCAAGGCCATTCTAGTTTTAAAAATCTTCACAAAACAGAAGTTTCTGTGAGCATTGTTGTTCAAATATGTCACAGCGTTTCTTGAAATTATAACACCTGTAAATTAAAACAAATAGTATTTATTTAGACATCTAGTATATCTATGTAAAGCCATAAGAAATTAATGGGGAGGAATTAATTCACAACGCCCAGAAGTCAAATGTTATGCATGCTACATCACTTAAAGATACATCAAACCTATCTATAAGGTATTCAAAATGCCCTCTCCCTGATTTTTGTTTTGGGTTTTATTTTTTAAATACACTTCATAGAGAAGAACCAGAAATCAGGAATACCATCAAGGATGAAACATTATTTGTACAGAGTGCCACTATTTCAAATTTATTTTCTTCCAATTAGTTTGTTTAAAACTAGAAGAAAATGTTGTATAAAGTCTTGTAGCAGGGAATTTTAGTTTGATGATGGGACAGAAAAACAGGTGGAATCAATATATTAGTTCAAGCTGCATGTCAGAAAAAGCCACATGGAAAGTGAACTATAAAGATAGGAAAGACTTCTCAACCAACTTATTTCAACAATTTTAAACTTTCCACCACTATTTTTTTCACAGACAAGTAATTATTCAGTTGATTTCAGAGATGAAACTATGAAAGACTATTGAGGATTAACAAAGCCTAAGTGATTTGAATTAAATTCTCTCTGCCAAACTGGCAGTTTACAAGAAGGGGATACATTCTGCAACCAGCCTGAATAGCTAGAATAGCTATTCAGGGACCAGCTTCATTTTTGTCTAAATTGCATGTATGTGAATCAAGAAGAGAAATAAACAGCATCCAGCTAAAAGCCACAGTTAGTTCCCACTTGCTAACTACTGACCACAAAATTGCAAAAAGCTACTTTTCTATTCATTGCTCTGAAATACACGTAGATCTTGTAATGGAGTAATATATATGCAGGAAGAGATACAAGTCAGAGAAAACAAAAAACTGCCATCCCCTACCTGGTGTTCTTCAAGAATTTGCAGGAGAAACTAAGCATCTGGATTTCTTCACATTATACTGTATTTCAAAGCTTATGTCAGCTTAATAAACCCACGAATTCAAACTACCGTGCATTTACCATAGAGTTATTGTTACAGGAATGCAGAGGGGAAGCATATTACATCATACTAAAAGGTACCAAAAACATGCTTCACAACTCGCAAAATTTCAAAAAAACCAAACAAACCATTCCACTTCTGTCTGTGTCACATATTGTTTTCCCACTTTTCCTTTCTGCTGAAACATTTGAACTACAATACCTTTATAGTGGAAGACTACAAATAAAAACTTTCTTTCCCAATGAAAGGATTGCATCCAAATTACCAAACTGCCAGATTGAAAAATGTCTTGTTTTCTCACATTGTCTGGTGGGTTGATCTTGACTGCCTGCCAGACACCAACCCAGCCACTCTCTCGCTTTCCACACTCAACATGACAGTGGGGACAAAATAAGATGGAAAATCACATGGGTTGAGGTAAGGACAGCGTGATCACATACCAGTTACTGTCACAGGGAAAACAGACTTGTAATGCTGAATTTGAATTTATGGCCAATTAAAAATAAAGTAGGATGGTGAGAAACAAAGGCTTAAACTACCTCCCCTGGCTCAGTTTCACTCCTTCATTCCCAATTCTTCTATCTCCTTTCTGCCTAGTGGTGCAGAAGGAATGAATAATAAGGGCTGTGGTTAGCCTGTAAGACTTCATCTCTAGCACTCCTTTCTCCTGCTCCAGCACACGTTCTCTCCACGCAGCACAGTATTTCAGCATCAACTGCTCCAGCATAGGCCATCCACGGGTCACAGGTCCTGCCAGGATCTTGCTCCTGCATAGGCTCTCCAGAGGCTGCAGCTTTCTCCGGGGTATATCCACCTGCTCTGGCCTGGGCTCCTGCACAGGCTGTAGAGTAGATACCATCTCTGGGGTGGTCCTTCATAGGCTGCAGAGAAATTCTTCTTCACTGCAGTCTCCTCCATGAGCTGCAGGAGGAATATCCGCTCCAGTGCCTGGAATACCTACTCCCCTCCTTCTTCACTGACCTTGGTTTCTGCAGAGTTTCACATTTTTCTCACTTCTCTTTCTCACAGCTGCTGTGCAGTATTTTTTACCCTTTCTTAAATCCGTCATCACAGAGGCACCACCTGCTACACTGGGTGGCTCAGCTTTGGCCAACAGTGGGTCTATTTTACAGCTGGCTGGAACCAGCTGTGTTCAGATGAGAGTCTGGACGTGGGGGGGGCAGCCCCATATCTCTTACCACAGAGGCCACCTGTGCAGTCATCCTCACCTCCTGAACTTGCCATGAAAATGCAATATACAATATAAAACACCAATCATATGTACAGATTAGCACCCAGCATTGCAGGGGCTACAGCCTCTGCAGGTTGCTAACCAGGAACATTTTCCTAACACCATCAAAAAGAAAATCACATTACTGTTTCTCAGTGCACCACGCACAAGCACATAAGATACTAGTAAATCTTAAAGCTCAGAAACCAATAAGCAATATAAATATATCTTCCTCAAATGGAAAAAACCAGCATCTTTATATATATACACCTACATCTATCTATATATATATATTTGAAATACATAGTGTCATGAGAGGTATTAGAAACAAAAGACATGTGGAGCATGGTGCCACAACACACAGATTAAATGTGCCTGTCCCTAGAAAAGACAACTCCCTTGAGTTAGGCGGATTGTGGAAGACAGCAACACAACCCTTTCAGTGTGGATTAGAACACTTCACTAGCATACATGGCAGCAGGCTGTGCACAGAAACAAGTGCAAGTGACATTTCTTTAAGAAAGGATCAAGTGACAGCCTTGGAATAGTATATGCAGCAATCACCAAGTGGACAGAGGCTTGATTGCCACAAGCATACAGGAAAACCTTTTGACACAGACAAATGCTGAGCGTAGCTTTGTTGACAAAATATCTGATAGGGATATTGCTTACAATAAGAGAAGAGTTCTTTGTCGCACAAAAGAGTAGCAGTTTCCAGAACAGAAGCCACATTGTCCAAAGAACTTTTGCCATGAAAGCTGTATCTTACTTAGGGTTTTTACCAGGATAATTTTGTAGTCAGAAATACAATCTTTATTCCCCACAAATGCCTCTCACATTTTCATGGCATTGCAACGTGTCAGTAAACACAGACCAAGCTACTATTCAATCCTCCAGGACATGCTGAAGAAATATGTGGCATGATTAAACTCCCCGGGGTGACTATTTAGCAAAGCGTTTAATCTTCTATTCATTAGTGTTATTTTCACTAATAGTAGTCTGGATTCCTACAGCACTTTGAAATAACTAGCCCTAAACATCTGAAGTTGGATTATTTTTTTTTAGGAAGAAAATAACCAGAAAACTAAAATGTACTACAAAAAGTCTTCTAAAAGGGCCAAAAAGCAGCTGCCACACTACTTCAAACCACATCACATGGGCAGTGTGAGAATTCAATGCAGTCTATGTTACATTATGCCACCCACTGGTTCTGATGTCAGACTGTCTGCAAAAACTCTTACAAGAAAACCTCACTAATGTAGCCAACAAGTAGAAAACTCTGGGTTTTTTGTTAGCTTCATCTGAACAACACTGTAGACACTAAATTTTTACAAAAAAGTGAAAGTATCAATATAACCCAAATCAGCTGAAATTCTTTCAAACCATGAGAGTGAGACAAAATTCACTGGGGTTAGTATGAACAATATACCTGACCTCAGTTTTTATAAAAAACCTATTTTAAAATCACCTTTTTTTTAATCCAAATGTTAAACAGGTTTCAAATGTTTCCTGACAGTATGGCTTATAGAATATAAAAACGTAAAAAATATAAAATACTAAAATCAAAACAAAAAGAAAAAACCTAAAAAATGGGAAAAAATGCCTTGTAATCAAAATTATTTAACAACATAACTTGGCTTCAACTTAATCTAAGTCTTCTATAATTCCAGAAGCAGTCTCATAAAAAGCTTGTCTATTTTTCCTTGTTATCAAAATATACAATCCCTTCCTCAAACCTTACAGCCCCCTTAATCAGAAGGTGAGCATGCAAATACAAACACTGAACAAATACTTTAGAAAAAAACCCAAACAAACCTGACACTGATGATCAACTGTTCTCACCAAATTAGCAAAAGTCTCATAAAGACATTTCAGGATACTTTAACTGTAAAAAGTGCTACTTCCACTACTGGTATTTCTGAATCTAAAATTCTAGACAGGGCTTTTTGTTTTCTTTGCATGAGTATCAATATAGATGCTACTAAATCATTAGTTACTGAAATAATCAGTTTGGTAAATGATATTTTCATCTTCTACCGCCATGGAAATTGATGCTTTTTTCTATTGGCAAATAAATAAATAAATAAATAAATCACGGAACAAATCTGCACTTCCTAGAAGTACATCTCAGAGGAACAGCCATTCACATAAGCAACTTTGGTGACAGACTAAGAAACATCCAATTCAGAGTGAACCTTTCATAAAGGTTTAGCTTTATATGGAATATGAAGGTTATTCATAGAATCAAAACCATTCAAAAGCACTTCAGAAATTGGGGATAATTAAGGAAGTTGCTTAAGTTCAGCAAACTATGCTACTGTTTACAAGAACGCTAGCCCTTGACTTAAATAAAGGAACAAATAATAAAATGAAATGTACAGAAGTTAAAGACTATAGACATGAAAAGAGAAGCAGAGTCAGTTGCCTCGTTTCTATCTCCACACGTGCTTATCTGTTCCACTCAGAATTCCTACTGAATGCACTCCTAAATAGGGTGCACATACCTAAAAGAAACAGAAATTCGCAAACCCCAGGTGCTATTCCTCCGGGTACATTCTTTGAAGCTCAGCCAGTAGAAATATGGTTCTACTCCTGAAAAAAAGTTGTAAGAGGAATACTGAATGTGTTCAGTTCCTGAGCCTTCATTTCAGAAACATTAATGGCACAGATCATTCTAGCAAATCCTGGATCTCACTGCCTCACTGATTATTACAGAGAAATGAGAAGCTGTACCTTCTGAATGAGCATGCTGAAGAAGTTCTGAGCAACAGCAGCACAGAACAGCTTGCTGAAACACAACTTGGTCAAGTATCTCCTTCAGCAGTTTCATTTAGATCAAAAAAATAAATGGGGAAAAACCCCAGACAAACCATCACCAAACCTCCTTCTATGAATTCTAATGAAAGTGCTTCAAAGTCTAACTTTCACACGCTCTTTCAAAATTAGCACTACTGCTATTTTTCTACAGCCAAGCACTGCATGTGATAGGCAGAGTTAGACAGTTCCCTTTGGCAATTGACATCACAGTGAAAATATACAGTAACCATATACTACAAAGATATTTATGGCTTATTTTTACAGACCTGGGACATGTAAATGACACGCACTTATCTCAAATTTAAATTTCACTCAACTCTGTATTTTTCTTTTTTCCTTGGTCAGATTGTTTTAGGCCTCCATTAAAATTATTTTAGACTGTCCCTAAAAATGCCATGATGAAAAGTGAGCAAGATAGCAGCTGTAAAGTGCTATTTTAACTTAGAAGGATTAGTATCTCATTTTCATTTAACCACCAGAAGATAATGTCTGGACCATAACCAGAGGACTTTTGTTTGTTTTCCTGATTGTAGGAGCATTTCTAAGATAACAAAACATCTGAGTATCAAGTGCAGGTCTTGAAATCACTGTTTTCTAACTGGCCTTAAACTTTTGTTTAAGTGATAAGCGTAAAGCAAAGAAAGTCTTCTCCGGGGAGATTTACTGAGATTTACTGGGTTTGTGACTGCTAAACTAATCTTTGTTGGAAGCTCCCATAGGTGTCTTCACTTTCCTCCTCTCCCCACTTCAGGGTCTCTTTTCCAGCTACATTTCACTGCTGAATAATGTTAGTCCACTATAGTTAGTCACTTGACTCTGGAATTTAATTGTCAAATCACTGTCAGTAGTTTTGTGATATGATTTCTCTTTTAGCAAGCAGAACTATTTCCTAAGGCACATGATCTCCATGTGTCTTAGGGAAAACCAGACAATAGTAAGACAGACAGCAAGTGAATAAACCCATGCTTTACATGACCAAAAACAGTCTAGCACTTTATGGTTTAGAAACTTGAGACACTTTCAGCTCTTGTAGAAGACAGGCACAACAATGAGCAGATTAGGATGAGAAGCTCGTAAGTGTTTGCAGGCAACTGATGAGCATTTCGTATCATGAACATGATTCTCTACATTGATTCCAAAAAAAAGGGAAAACCCTGGACTAGATAACAGCTCTTGGAACAGGCAAACCAGGCAGCAAACTTGGGCAAAGCAAAAAAAAATTGTCTCAAAGCAACACAGTATGTCACCTAGAACCACAGACAACTGGGGAAACATCACAGAGAGAGCAATTATATCCTGTTCCTATTTTGACAGGGCTGCTGTCAAGATAGCTGGGCTGCTTCTGGTATTACCCCACCCCAAAAAAGGGACAAGTGGCAATAGCAGTTATGAGGAGGAGGAGAACTGGTCTTCTGCTCTGTCCCACAGTGCAACAAAAATAGCAATTCAGGCTCTCTGTAACTAGCTTAATTTTTACTTTGCTCTGTTATTGAGAAGTCTTGAGATGACAGTAGCAGTTGCCAAACTGACCAGGCCACTGAGCAAACTTGGCTAAAAAAGGAAACCAAATCCTGTAAGTTGGCTGTCTCAGTCTCAGGCTCCAAGTCTGGCAGCTCGGCAGCGTACCCCTGGCTCTAGTCAAGACTGAATTGATCAATATAATTTATAATTGTTTAAACAAAAAGGTCTTTTTGTTACAGAAGACTAATATGTACAACGCTGCTGAGATGCATACATAACGTCTGGATTTCCAATAAGATTTTTTATTTAACCAACAAAAAAGAATAAATGAATTCTTCTTTGTAAGAGAATATTTTACACAAAGTTAGGGAAAACAGAAATCCATGACACTAAGGTTATTAAAATTAAAATACACTTCTTCTGTCAGTTCTCCAGACCTAAGCAAACATTGTCTAAGTATTGTCATCAGCTGTGCAGAAGACTAACAGACTGCCGGAAGGGAGAGACAAGGCGGTAACTCTCTAAAAGCCCTTCGAATAGGATGAAATACACCAGAGTTAGCTGGCAATGTACACAACTGGTATTAGCCTGCCGCCCCGAATCAATGCGGTACTGCGGGCAAACCCTTGGGCGGGATCCGTACGTGGCAGAGACACCTCCCTGGGTCAATACGTTCGGTTTGGACAGTGCATCCGGCCGGCGCTTCCCGGAGCCCCGTGTCCCCGCAGGCGGCAGCCTGGGCTCCTCGCCCGCTCCACGCTCGCCCGGAGCGGAGCTCGCAGGGCTGGGCTGTCCCGGCCCCGGGAAGGCCTCCGTGGGACCTGAGGGGACCGCGCGTGGAGCGTGCGCGCCAAGGGGCGGCTGAGGGGGACCCCCGGGGCAGCCCCAGCGCCGCGCCCGCCCCAGGACCGCTCCCTCACCTCAGGGCTCCCGCCCGCCTGGCGAGCCCCACCGGGCGCGCTCACACGGGCTGTGGCGAGCGGACGAGAAGCGGCACCGGACGCTGCCCCGCCGCCGGCCGCAGCCCTTGGAGAGGCCGAGGAGGAGCGGAGCCGCGCGGTGCCTCCCGAGGCTCCCGTACTCACCTCGTCCGGCGGGAGGACGNCCGCTCCCGCTCCCGCTCCCGCCCCGCAGCCGCCACACGGGGCTCGCACGAACGCGGCGCGCTGGGGCGGCACGGCACGGGCTGAGGGCTGGCTTCAACCGCCCGAGCGTTACGTAGTGCAACATGGGGCTGACCAAACACTCCAGCTCAGATTGCTGGGAAACAGAACACAAACCCTGCTGAGGTGAGGTCACAGATTGGGAGAAGGGAGACTACACTAAGCTCCCTCTCTTCACAATGCAGTGTCCCAGAGAGATAGATACAAAATCACTTTTCTACAGAAGTATGGTTTAATGTGGGGGAGAAAAAAACCCAAAGTAGTATTTGCACTCCCGTAAGAGAGCACAGAGCTTTCTCCTTGTTCCTACTCTCAAATAATAGTAGCACAATCACTCTCGCACCCCAGCACTTCAAAACTTCTTCCTCTAAGCTGTTGAACCGCGGGTACCTAAAGGTGCTCAGCAAGTACAAGAGGACTTGGCAGTAGTTAAACTGATTTGTGTCACAGTAGTGCTAAAAATGGCGATACTAGTTCTTTTAGGAATTAATATTGCTCAGGAACACTTAATAAGATTTAGACCAGAATCTCTCACAATTCACATGTTCTGTTATTTATAGGATGTTAAAATTCTTCCTTATGACTTTGACAGTTAATGCTTAAACTGTACTAAGCACTACATCACCTGAGACAGGCATAGGCAGTGTTCAACTTTTGTAGCACAAAATTCAAGGTAAATTTCTAAATTTAAAAATCTGCTGTTTTCCAGAATAAAGCCTGCATTAACAGGCATAGTGACTCCTTAAAGAAGCAAAAAAACCCCAAACAACTCAACCCCAACCTCAACCAAACATCCAGAACACTTTCAAACAAGACTTAGACCATTCAGTTAGCTTCTCTTTCAGCAAGCACCATGTTACGTAATTAGCAACAACTTTTAGCAGAGACAAAAGCATGAGCTTTTTGCAGTAATGATCCAATTCTCAACATTTTATGGCAGGTCAATGTTGCAAAAACCATAGAGTTCTAATTTCATTGCAAAATGAAGCAAGAGGTAA
Organism: Pomatostomus ruficeps; assembly: GCA_013400735.1. Classification (NCBI taxonomy): domain Eukaryota; kingdom Metazoa; phylum Chordata; class Aves; order Passeriformes; family Timaliidae; genus Pomatostomus; species Pomatostomus ruficeps. Next base: position 13,556 of record VYZT01009131.1, on the reverse strand, counting down.
AACTACAGAGCAAATGAAGCTAGACAGCAAAATCACTGCTGAGATCTTTGAAAAGTGGCATAGCCATAAGCTGATGAAGTACTTGCTAGTGAAGTATTTCCTTAAGTTCTTCTCTTATCTTTTGCCTGTTCAGCACTGTATATGGAACACATTAATGAGTTTTTTATCATTAACTTCTGAAGAGCCAGAATCTACTGCCACTATTGAGGCTTCCCTGAAATGTCACCTCTCAAACCTAAGTCATTCAGAAAATCTTCAGCAAATGGTCTAACATTATAAGCTCTGTTTAAAGTATAACACTAGTGACTCATCTAATGACTAAAAAGATAAATGTTTAAGTTACTAATCCAGAGCTACCTGATTTTAGAAAGTCTACAGCCTTTCTAAAAATTGTTGTAGCCATATTTGAGAAATTATTTGCAATAGTCAAACCTAGTCCAGAAACAGGGGGGAAAACCCTTCAAATTCCTTCTACTCTATTTTTGGTAAGAGTCTTACTAGTTTAGTTATTTTTAACTATTTATACTAACTATTTTTGCTTAATGATGGTCCCTAGACCATCTTTCTAGCATTGGTACAAATCTGAAAAAAACAGCAGCAAATTAAAAGCAAAAATATTATTTAGTACAGTGTTACCAAAAATAATTTCATTTCCTCTAGAAGATATTCTAGGCATTCCGTACCTGCAGATGAAAGAGGGGAAAACGAGAAGAGGAAGAGACACCTATGGCTTATGTTGCTATAGCTACAAGATGCTTAGATTTTCAGTTTCAGTGAATGAATCAATAGAAACCACAGCTTCACTCTCCTCTTTTATTCATCAAAGGCAAAACTGGAAGATGGGTTGCTAAGCAACATCACACTGAAGAGTGCAGGGCTTTGAAATTAGCATTACTAACTCCCCTCCATCCCAGAAGTCTCTTCCATTCAAACCCATTTATTAAGAAAGGGGCTTAACCCTCCCACCAAACTAACAGAACCTGCATTTTTAAAGTAAGAAGCAGTAGAAGCAGAGAGGAATGACACCAAACCATTTCTTCTGCAGAGGAAGTAAAAAAAAAAAAAGAAAGAAAAAAAAGAAAATAAGCATGGGAAACCTAAATTGGCTTATATAAACCATATAAACCAAAGGATATATGGAAAGGACGTTTATTTCTTCTGAGAATATTACACTAAAGCAGGATTTTTTTTCTAAAAGACTACTTAGAGCCTTTTTTTAAATTGAAATCCAAAGACACATCTCATTTGTACACTTATTTTGAAGACCTCATCTATAAAAAGACACTAGTGCCTAGATATGCTCAAGAGGGCAGTGGGAATTCAGAAATCTTACCTGCAGGGTGTATACATAAAACTCTTCACCAAAAGTTAGCCACAGAAAGCCGGAAGTCTCAGTTAAATTTCTATAAACTAATTTCTTTATCTTACCATTGTCATGACTTGATCTGTCACATCCATCTTACAAAAGGCTAATGTCCATCTTACGAGAAAAAATCAGATGCAGATGTCTTGCCTTTTTTGAAAACGTCTTGCACCTATTCTAAACTTCAGCAAAATGCTATTCCTACACTATCAAGCAACAGCCCATTGATCCTCCATGAATAAGGCTGTGTACAAAGAAATGCTGTTTTACTAGAAACTGCCTCAATAAGTACTTATTCATTTAATAGTGCAAAAATCCCACAAATGAGCATAGTTTAAGAATTCATAGCCTACTGACCCCCACAGCCCACCTGTCAGAGTTCCCCCCAGACTCAGCATTTTCCAGACCTTCCCATGATCCTCATCCCACTCCCATACCATCAGTTTTTCCCTAGTATACTAAACCTTCCTCTTCTGAACTCTATCATGCTGCAAAACTTACACGCAAAATCCAGGGGGCTTGTATTGTGCCTGGTACAGTCATGTACACACCGACCGACAGTGCTCAAACCAAAGGGACAAAGCAACACCCTAAGTTTCAAGGATCCCTAAGGAAGAAGAGGCCACTTATTTGAGTCTTTTCTCAATTCTAATATTCACACAAACCTTGTAGAAGTGTTATAGTCCTGAGACACCTCTATTCATTTTAGTTTAGCTGACCAACAACAGCTCCGAAGTTACTGGAATGCAGGACCTAGCGACCACCAGCAAGCAGCATCACTGTTTAAGTGATGCACATCACTGTATTGAGGAAACAAGGCTAAAAAGTTACCCAAGATACAGCACTCAGTTATTGACAAGCAAGATTAGATACAACAGTAAACTGGCTCCCTTTGGTAGCCTTAACATTGAGTTGTCCTAAAAAGACACCCAAAAATCAAACGGAAAGTGACTTTAGACTATGTCAACAGGAAAAAAATAAAACCTCAAATTGCTTATAAAATACAGACACTTAATCACTACCATTAAGAATTCCATTTTCATGCCAAATCATTACTTTTCTGGTAAGACATATACAACATCAGGTGCTGTTTGAAAATGAAGTACAGAAGTGCAACGGCATTTTTTCAAAAATTCTGCATCAGTGAAAAGAAACCTCATCTTTCTCCCTCCATCCACTCATCCATGACACGCTACTGCTCCTCTAAAGATTCACAGGTATATTCTATACATGATACAAGAGCACAATCCCCTGTAATAAAAGTTATTTCTCTAAAAAGATGTTTATAGAGACTAAACAAAGTGAGTGCCAATTTCTGCATATATATCGTCTACACATACAAGGTTGAAAGACTAAACACTACAAATTAAGAACACTTCTTGTCATGGAAAGCTGACAGGTGGATAATAGCATGAGCAGAAAGTAAATTCTGTGTAAGATCTGCATGTTCTATGAAAGTCTTTATTGAATATTTACATAGGATCTAAATTTTAACTGTTACATTTAAATTTTAAAATGTAAATTTAATTGACAACAATGCACATTGGCTGTTTGTTTTCAAGATTTTTTAAAAACTAAAGCATGCCTTTAATATATGTAGAAATAAAACCCCCTCATAATTTAAAAATAGACCTGTAATAATAAAGGAATATTGTTAACACTGTAACTATGAAGTAATGGTTTACACGAACTGAAATCCAGCATCTTAACAATGCACCTCCACCACATAAGTCAGGTTGTTCTTTTAGTGTTATTTCAAATAAATGCAACAAAATATCGAGTTATATGTTTAAAACGTTTTTATAATGCCAATAACACTTTGTTATGATGACATTTTACATAACACACATGGAAGCAGTGTTCTTTCCTGAATGAGAACAAGTGAATAATCCAGCTCTCTAACATAGTTAAATTCATCACATCCACAGTAATTTTTTGCTGACATGGTCTCTGTCACTGCAGTATTTCATTCATAGTTTCCAACGTCTGATTAACAAAAGTCCACGAGTCATACAAAAACTAAATTCAGTTTCTTAGAGATGCACGGGCCTTGTCCAGTATTTCCTTCCTGATCTTCGGATAGTCTGGATGTGCTTTAAGGACCTGTCAAAAAACAATACAACCTAAAAGTTCTGAGTTTAAAAAGAAAGAACACTGTATTTGGTAATCCCCCTCACCACTGAGCTTACACATTTTAGAACTAAAATAACAACAAAAAACAAGGTTTTTTGCAAGAATGCACAAATATTTAATTGTGGATAGAGACTACCACATATGCAAGACCAAACCAGCTCTGTCAAGGACACTTTGCTTCATTTCCACTGTCCTCTCACCTTGGTGCAAAAGACATGGGGGTCAAGGGCTAAAGCCTCTGGGTGGCTTGAAATGCATGAATCAGAAGGGACCTCTGGAGACATTTCTGAGGTTTTAAGTGTACTTTCTCTGCAATGATGAACTGCCTTTATGTTTTCACTCCCTTAGGCTCTTAGTATATTCTACCTACTTCATCTTCTTCCCTTCAATTCCCTCTTCTCTCTTACCCTTCCATTCATTTTATCCTTCCTATCTTTATTTCTCCCAAAAAGGGCTAATTTAATTTATTTTATTATTAATACAAATAATTATTAATTCATAATGTTCCCTCTGCTTCTTTAACAGTAGCCCTTCCTCTTACTCTGCATCTGCTGTACTTATGTTTGGACCATACAAAGATAATACTTCAAGTTACTTTCTAACAGTGTCTTCTCATTCTAGTATTTGATTTGATTAAACTTTTTCAGCTATACTTCTGTATGGATTCACCAAGTTGCAATCACATGGCCAAAAGAAGGTGGTGCCATTTGAATATCCCTTCACATATGATAGCTAGTCACTTTTATCTCTTATTTATCTGGTTCCATGGAGCTCAAGACAGAGCAGATTATGAAGAGGATATTTAATTTAATCAAACTTATTAGATAGGGCACCTTTCTCACATTAAGCGATATATTTCAAAAACTTAAACTCAACTAAAAAGAAGGGTCATTATGTAAAAGAATGCTGCTACAGGAGACGAGAGTATTAAACACAAATATAAACTCTACCTTATGGCAAACATCGATTGCATCAACGTATCTCTTCCCTTTCAGGTAATTGAAAGCCAGCTTGTATCCTGTAATTAAAGGAGTGAGGGGAGAGTGGGGAGAGGAAAAGCAACAATTTCAGTTTCTGTATTGAGTAACAAAAATATCACTTTTGAATTTATTTTGGGTCACCATGTATTTCTAAAGTTAGTATTTTTTTTCTGCTGTTCTCTCATATAAGCCTGGTAATGATCAAAATTTCTACTGAGCCACCTCAAGTAGTAAATAAAAGTCCTTTACACACTGATAGCTATGTCTGAATCAAAAGGAGACATTATTCTGGAGAGCATGTGCTACTACAGAGAATACATAATGGTTGCCTTCTTTCAATTACCATGGTATCCCACAGTTTCTCACTGTGGCCTGCAATACACTGTCCCTCTGCAAAGGTAATTCCATTATTAAAGGACAAAAGTGGGAAAAAAAGGGATAACAAACTAGGGAATGAAAATGCTTTCAGTTCCACTGTCAGCAGACCACTGGTATAAAAAGTCACATGGAATAGCTAAGTCGCATAGCAACATGCCAGCCTGATACTTTCAGCCTAAGAGGTAAAGCTCAAGTGTATCAGCCTGGATAGAGATTAGGCCTGAGAAAAGAAACCCCACATTATAAACATGCAATTTCCAAACTTCGAAATTTTAAATCTTTCATTTTTGAACTTATCCTCACTGGCAATTAAGTACAAGGGATCAGATGCCAGTTTGTATGGCTTAACTTCCCAGATGGAAATTTGTGCTGCTTTAACCATTTTTGTTCTAATGCAGGACAATCCTTGCACTGCTGTAATGCAGAACTAGAAACAAGTGCACAAAATACTTTCAATATCATACTCTCTTTTGTATGCAAGATTACTTCACAGTTTAATTTCACTAAGGAACTCTCCTATCTAGACATTGAAAGGTTTTGTAATTTGTTGAATCATTACTCTCTAGAGGATTTCAAAATAAAAAATGAAAAGTCTTGATCTATGTTCTGCACAAACTCAAGAAATCACAACTCTTTACTATTAAAACTTCTTTCTAATACATTTTATTTGATTAACAACTGTAATATTTTATCAACAACCACCATGGTTCAGTCTAAAGGAACAGCAACATTAGTAAAAATTACTGCACCCAAACTCAGATATCTAGAGATTTTTCCATTTAACCTAGGTCAGATTTCTATCAGTCATTTTTATTTCTGTTTTGATATAAGCCTTCCTCTGGTTTGACCCTCCTAATTTTTTGACTCACAGTACATATGGTAACATCCAGTCTTGGTAATCCATCCATGTATCTGCATTTTCAGAACGGTGTTATAAAAGCAGGAGCTAACCCACGAACATTTAGCCCCATTAATAAAACCCCATTAATCTACAGATAATATTAGATAAAATCATGAACCAAACCACTGCAGCATCTAGCAGTTAAAGGTAAAGAAACAAAATGTTTGGAAGTTCATGAGCACAACAGTTAAAATATTTTTTTTAAAAATGCTGGGTTTTCAGCTGATGCCAACGGCTATCTCATCCTAACACTAAAAGAAACATAGGGCACAAAGAAAGACCACAGAGTAAAGACTAGAAGTTGTATGTATTTCCAAGGGGCAATAACCACATCCCAAAACCTGGAACAGAATTTGTGTCACCCACCAGCCTTGGGAGCTACGGGCAGATTCTAGGTGTTGAGTAAGAAAACATCATTTTATCCTATGTATCCTTTTCAGAAAGGGTTTCCTACATTTAAACAGTATCAGTAAGTGACAATTTAGTGCAAATTTCAATTTATTATCCAAATTGGAACTTGACTAGTGCCTCAAGTTTTCAGCTGGCCATTTTTTGTAAAACAGATATATTTAAAGACATTTAAAATAATTTATTTTTTAAATCCCCACTCATGTACGTAAAACCTGATCCATATGGATAATTTGAATTTTGAACCAAAAATGAAATAATTAAATCAATGACCTGTCACCATCATATATATATTATTATAAAAGACTCTCTACTACAAACAGTATATAGTAGATTACTATAAATACATTATTAAAGTTAACGCTGTACATACAGAGAAAGTTGTTCACAAATGACCAACTAAAACTGTTTCAGATCAAACCTTGTATTAAACAGTAAGCAGAAACTTCTGAAGTATCATAAAGCTGCTACCTCTTGCCATGGGGGCTTTCCAAGTGACTGTTCAGTACATCTTTAAACATTTGTGGTTTTTATGTGAGGAAAACCAGTGATACTTTATTTCTATGGAAAATTAAAAGCAGTCTTTCCAGTAAAAGGTAGTTGTTTCATTCCTACCACAGTGCCCAAAATCATACTTAGAGGTTGTATACGTGCCTACTGTGGGATTCGTCTGGTTTCCGTATTTCCAGGCCTTCTCATAATTTGCGGCCGCATCCTTATATGCTTGCTCCTTTTCCATTATGTATCCCATGTATTCGTAAGCCTTGCAGCATGACTGCAAAATATAAATATTCATTCCAAATTTTATTTAGGTAAGCTTGCATATAATAATACTGACAATTTAATTGCTAAAATACTCCAAGTCCATAGAACTGGAAAGCACAAGCGGTACTGTTGCGCTGTCCGGCACGGTACTTGTCCTAACTTTGAAGACACAACAGTCTTGATTTAAAGTATCTGTATTAGAAATTAGTTATATGGAACTATGCACTACTCCAGGTCAAGCACAGAGTTCATCAGAGAGGCACTGCAATGACTCCTATAAAAACAGATACCTGTCTCAGTTAATAATAACCCTACACAGCTGCATTTCAAGTCTATCTGGAAAGAGTTATACCTTCCACAAATATTGTTGTTTTTTTTCTTAAGAAGGAATGTTCATAGCTTTGTTTTTGGAAATGGTTTAACATTATAATTTTTCAATCAAAGCTTAAAGACAGTCACAAGTAACCCAGAGAGGAAAATCCACCATTAAGTATTTCATTTCTTATGAATCCAAGCAGCAAGTCACAAGCATCTGAAAAACAGTTTCCAAAAAACTATTAAGCACTAGTTGAAAATACTAGCCTTGCTTGTATTATACATACATATAAATCCATCTAACTCCATAACAAAACTTTGTGTGAAAGATATAGTAATTCATACAGAAATCTTAATTTATTACATAAAGCTGGAAAATAATTTATAAAAAAACCTAACTGCTGTATGCCCTTACCATGAACAGTTTTTATTTACATGCTGCCAATAGGTGAAATATTTTCAAGAGAAAAACATATGCACCTTTTTTACATAGCGCAAAGTGATACTGAGATATAAATTACCCTGCATCTTTAAATTTACTATTTCTAATTCGGCTTTCAAAATCTACTGATGAAAAGCTTTCAAATTACAGCATAGTGGGACCAGTGTGGGAATGCCTGACAGCTGAGGATAAAAATATACTTCCTCTCTCATTTGTGATAAACAAATCAAAAAGTTCAAAATCAACAGGAGTAATCAGTAAGAAGCCCCAGTTTCATAGAAACAGTCTGCTCATTGGGATCTCACTAACCAATTCTAAGTCATTTAAAATCCAAACAAATCCTTGCTAAATGGCACTAGGCTTTTAGGAAATTCTCACTCAGCATATTTACTTAAATTGTATATATATATATCTCACTCAATTCTGCTAAAAATAATCCTAAAAACCAATGAATCACAGTAACGTGTTTTCTCAATCGAATCAAGTCTTCCAAATTGCAGAATACCACATAAAATATTGTCTTGTGAACTGACAAGATACGTTAAGATGTAAACTATTAAACATCTTTTTGTATAGCACAATTCCTGCTTAGCAGCTTTGCATGCAAGTCGGAGAAAAGTCACTCTCTTTCCTGTGCTGCTTTGCAAGGAACCAGATATACACAGTTCTAATCTGCCATCCTCCTTGCTATAAGCAGAACCTGTTTATCTAAGTCCCTCATCGGTCTCAAACTTTTTAGAAGAAAACAAATTACTTGGTAGGCTATGTTTTTACACTTGGTAATTTCTGCAACAAAGCACCATTCATGGTATACACCTGCTCAACCGACCATCTATTTCACGGTAAGTCTTGTTTTGGGAGATGACTCATGTTTATCGTCCAGCTGCATGGATTTTGAAACTGAGCACATCCTATTTTAAAGAGGCATCTCTGCAGAAGAACATAATACCATTATACCAAGAACTGTTGTAGCTGCCCATCAAGTTTACATTTAGAAGTAAAAAGTATTCAAAAAACATCCTTCTCTCAAGGAAGTTGGAAAAATGTGACTGAATAATGAACCTTACCTTCTATACTAATGAATTAATAAAAAAAGTATACAGTATTGGGTCCTTTTCTAAGCCAAATCTGTGCTCTATAAACAGTACCCTGAACCTGCAGAATAGTGTATAGGGAAGACCATCATCAGCTTTTTGCTGATCAAAATGAAAAATAAGCACAGGTTAAGATCTGTGCTTGTTCCCGTAGTCAAAGCAGGGTATTGTGCAGTCTGCCTGCTCAGAAACCCTGAGGTAAACAACACAGACCTTGTTCCCTGACAATCTACCAGACAGTATTGCCACGGAAGAAGATTAATACCAGCATTACAAAAAAATAACCCTGCGCTATAGTAAGCTTATGAACATAAATGTTTTAAAACGTAAGATATGAAGATGCCATCTCAATAAATGGAGCAAGTCTCCAAAATTCATACAGCCACATCTTTCTTCATCAGTTTTGTGAGACTCAGTAAAATGAATCTTTGACATTTCATAAACACTCGAAGCTTTTAGAGTCCCCCCAGCTGAAACTTGCATAAGTTGCTACAGAACATGAACAAAAATGACTAAGCAGCATTCACAGGTTTGTTTACTACCCTCCAGTGTGAAGTTGCTGGCTTCCTGTCTTGTTTTGGCCTATTTCTCCTTAGTAAGTGAAATACCAAGCAACTGAACAAATAAATACATTTCAAAATTCTGTTTCAGAGGAAAACTAAACATTTAGAGGAATTCAAGTAGAAGGTTACTAAGGGTGCTTTCAATGTGCATTGACTTACCCTGTTATGACGAAGGCATCGTTTTAGGAGTTCCCCTGCCATATCATATTTTGCAGATTGAATATATATATCTGCAAGCAGAAGCCAACTCTTTTCAAACTCCTCTGCATCAATGGGATTCCAGCTCATTTTTGAAATCCGTTTTAACTGATTTCTGGCTCGTGGAGTCTGTTTCAAGATCATGTAGGCTGTGGCCATTCCCAAAAGTGCTGGTATATGATCCTTCTGCAGTAAAGAGTACAGTGACTGCTTGGTGCTTTTTTATTTTGATTTTAGTATTTCAAGTACGACTTTTGCTAGGTATCTAAAAACTAAACTAAAAGCTAAATCTCAGGAAATAAAGATGGAGCATCTAATCTTACAGATATGTTTTCCACCTAGTGCTACAATTTTTTCTGTAATCATGACATCCACCAGGCAAAAGAAATGCTACAAAAATCCACAGGTATTTCATGTCACAAGACAAAAGAATCTGATACCACTAAGAGCTATCCTTTTTATATACAAACAAATACTTCAGATAAAAACTGGAGTCACTTGAAGTTACAATAGATGTGGTATTTTCCACTTGTAGAAGTGCCAGTCAAATATCAGTGACAGGGACTCTGATTCCTCTTACTAGGTGTACACCTCCTTAAGTTTAAACTGTATGCATCCAAGTTATACATAAACAAACAGCATTCTTAAAAGCCACCAATCTATGTAAGAGTCTCAAAAGCAAGCAGTAAGAACTGCAGGCACAAGTGTGATTTTTGACATCCTGCCTGCATTAATAGAGGGTGAGAATGGGGCTCCAATCTTGCAACTGCCTCCTAAATGCACAGTAGTTCTATCAGGATCTAACTGAAATGCTTCTTTCTCCCTCTCAGTGCTCCTGACTCACTCCTGGTATTCTGCCTCTACATCTCTTTCTAAGGTTGCGCTGTAAATACATTTGTCATAGTGGGCTGGAGAAAAAAAATCCCACCAAAGCTCCTCCTCCACATAAGCTCATCCCCATCTCCCTCAATAGCCACGCCTATCATGGATCAATAACCTCAGAAGTCGGAAGAGATTAAAGCTATATATTTTATGCAACCCTAGAGGGCAGAATAAATAAACTGTAGCGTTCTTCCTGGTGGAACTGTCAGCATGTGAAAAGGATGCCACACTCCTAGGATCTCTCAGATCAGTTCTGAGCAGGACTGGGAAGGCAGTACTGGAAGCAGAGGGACACCTTGTTTGTGATTCTCAGAACTGCCTCACACACATAAGATCAGCATCGGTATGCTTGCCTCAGACAAGGTGCAGTTTAGCACACAGTTAAAGAGTCGTAGTAATTTATGTATTTTATGGCATTCTGATGGACTACATCTGCCTACACCTGCTGAAATAAAATCTGTTGAAAGCTGTTGGTAACAGGAACATCTATTATTAATCCTAAAACCAGTAACTACAAATAGCTGTAAAATATTGAAGATTTCTATCATGAGTTTTAAGGTGATGGATAATCTTGTCCTGTAGTCTAAATTCTGTCAAATTGCATTGAAGCACTGTATAGACTTAGGTCATAAAGACATGCTGCTGGCAAGCCCGGGAATTAAAAAAAAAAGCCCAGCAACCAAATAGCCTACTCACATTTCAGTAACTAGCAATATTAGCGTGTAGTTGTATTCTAAATTTGCAATTCAACTGAAAACTTCTAAAATATACTGTTAGTCCAGAAATGTTTTTTTCAAATTTTCTAAAAAATAATCTTTAATAGGAAAATAATACTTACAGCAAAGAGCACTAACACATGCCACTACTGCTGCATGTAAACTGCAAGACTAGTTAAAAAATGTAGCAAGCATGAAAGGGAAGAGTGAGGAAATGAAACAGGTTACTAACCTCAGCCACAACTATTTCAGTGAAAGTGTTCAGTGCTTGTTCAACACTTGATTTTTGTTTGGTTGCCATGAGACAATAATTTTCCATGATTCGCAGTTGAATGTGCCCCTGAATGGTTTGAGGCTTGAGCTCCTTCAGCAGGTTTCCTGCTGTTCTTACAGCCAACTGCACAGACTCCTGCTTCTCTGTTGAATTACTATTATCAGAAAGAAAATGTTCATAAAAGCTTATTTTTTAAATACATACCAAATTAATTAAAAGATAGAACTGCTTCTGTGCTAACGGCATGCCATTTTGTAGAAAAATGGCTCTTATATACAGGCATTCTACATTGATTCTGTTCAACAACAGCAATTCCAACCCAACAAGCTGATTGTAATACTGCAAGTGACCAGCATTCCAGAGAAAATCTACATTTTCTGCTTGAGACTCACTTATTACAAAATAGAATGATCTCTCACAGTAACACAGAAATAACACCCAAAGCATTAGATGATCTCAAAGTTCTAGCAATTTAAATTAAGGCACATTGTCAAGGGGCAGCAGAAGAAGGAGATGACAGAAGAACCCAAGAAAGATTTATTTAATTCACCTACCCTATATCAGCATCGAGATTTTCAAAGACCTCTCCACCCACAGTTTCATTATCTGGGTTCAAACAAATTTCAATCATGTTGTAGACTGCATTCTGTCCCCAGTCACTGTCCTTTCGAGCTTTATTAAAATGCCGCAGTGCATCGTTTGGCTCACCTGTGTACCTACATGGATAATTAAAATACTTAAAGCCAGGCAAGTAAAATTCTCTGTTCCAAATTCCACTCAAATCCCAAGAAACCCAAATATTTAGAAAGAGATGACCCACTTGCACACACTGATAATGCAAGGCTTGAACAGCATACAGTATAGCAAGGAGCTTGTTTTTGCAAACTAAAAGTAGTCTGACAAGGTCTAAAATTTGAAGGTAAATAGTATCACATTACTGAACCTGGAAGTACGTCCTCAGATATTCAGAGAAACAGATTTCCTTAAATCCTGACACTTTAATTAATCAACAAAGCATTATTAAATGATAATGGATGACAAAAAAATTAATTTAAATACATACTACATAGTCAAATAAACCTTATCTTAATTATAATTGCAAGTACCAAAGATACAGTCCTTTGCAGTAGTGAAATCCGGGTTCAAGCTTTGTTCGGGAAGAATGTTTTTCAGCCATCACAAGAAATCTTGGGACTTCTTCTAATTTTCCAGCTCTTCTTAACAGATCAATTAATCGAGAGAGGGTTGCATAGTTATCTAAATATACAAATAATTAGGACACTGTAATTCTATTTATTTGCCGTATGAATAACTTAAGAAATAAAGAGCCTGCCTTAATTTTTTCACATATAAAAAAGAGATATGATTTAATACATAAGGCATATTACATAGTAACCTCAGATACAAGAATGAAGATGTCAAGTGATACTTGCAATATCTTTATACAGGTTTTTATAGAAGTATAACTGTACTTCACTTTCAAAAGCACTCAAAACCATTTGTTGCACTGTCGTGACTTCTTTCAAAGTCCATTAGAAAACTTTACATTCTAAATTCTACATTCAGTTAACTTTTAATAGCTTTCAGTAGCTTTCTCTCTGGTCACAACTTGAAAATTGCTAAAAAAACTTTCTGCTGTCCAAGGCAAGTTTCCTTTATTAGTCTTCAAATAAAATGTTACCTTTGTGTTCATGCACTTGGTATTTTTATTACAAAAGAAAGTCTTTACAGTGAACAAGTAAATAACACCCTATTTGTATTTGGCTTATGGTAAACTACACACATTACACTGCAGCAAAGTAAATTACTGTATCTATGAGAAATAATTTTCTCATACTCCCCTACAATATCTTTATGTTTTTATATACAGTAATGGTCTTTGGCTTTAGTATCTATTACATTATAAATAACATACTTCATTTTAAGCAAAGAATTTTTGAGCTATTTATTCCTCTGTCTTGTTGGAACTACATATCAGAACAAAGTAAACTTATCACTGAGAAATACTCACCTGGCTTGCGTTCCAGGAGCTGCTGGAAATGAAAAACAGCTTGTTCGTAATCTTGCTTCCTGAACATGAGATCAGCCATCATCTACAATATTGAACAATTTAGAGAAAACAAAACAAGATGTTATAAACTGTG
>VYZT01009121.1:0-31287 GCA_013400735.1 Pomatostomus ruficeps | reverse complement strand
GCCAAGGCCAATGGCATGAGGTTCAATAAGGGAAAGTGCCAGGTCCTGAACTTGTGTCACAAAAAGCCCCTGCACACTGCAGGCTGGGAGAAGAGTGGCTGGAAAGCAACCCAGAGGAAAAGGACCCGAGGGTGCTGCTTGACAGACAGCTGTGCATGAGACAGCATGTGCCCAGCTGGCCAAGAATGGCATCCTGACTTGTCCCCCTGTACTGAGCACTGCTGAGGCCACACCTTGAATACTGTGTGCTGTTCTGGGCCCCTCACTAAAAGAAAAACATTGAGATGCTGGAGAGAGTCCAAAGTAGGGCAGTGCAGCTGGTGAAGGGTCTGGAGCTGGGGTTATCTAGGCTGGAGAAAAGGAGGCTCATAGGGACCTCATCACTCTCTACAACTACCTGAAAGTAGGTAGTAGCAGTCAGTCTTTTCTCCCAAGTAACAAGTAACAGGACAAGAGAAAACCTCCTCAAGTTGAGCCAGTGGAGGTCTGGATTGGATCTTAGGAAAAATTTCTTCAGTGAAAGGGATGTCAAGCATTGGAACAGGATACCCAGGGAAGTGGCTGAGTTACCATTTCTGCTGAAGTATTTAAAGGATGCGTAAGACGTGGCACTTAGGGAAAGGGTTTAGTGGTGGACTTGGCAGTGCTGAGGTACCAGTTGCACTCAGTGGTCTTAGCCATCTTTTCAAATATACAGAGTTTATTTTTTTACTGATGTGTTTTACACTACAGTCATAGTATTTGTGATACATTAATGTGTAAAAGTAAAAAATGATACATGTAAGTTCATACCTTTTCAATTTGTTCTGGCTGTAGTAATTCACTTGGATCACTAAGATTTGGCCGAAATGCTTCAGGCTCCAGGTCTGTTTTGATGTTTGTTGCCTGTTTTGAACTGATATCTTCTTTTGTTGTTATCTACAAAAAGAATAGCAAGAAAATAAGTATTTGCCATCCTATTAGCAGACAAGATAAATTTCAGAATTTTAAAACCATGCAGTTACCGATTATGCAAGTCCTTCAAAAGTTTAGAAAACCAATATACTTGACTTGACCAAGATTTCCAATGTTTCCGACAGCAAACTGGTACAGAACTATATAACAATAACTTACACAGACACCTACTCAGAAGAAAGCTATGATTTTATGCTAAAACAACAAACAGTTCATATACAGCTGAAGGGCTTCAACTGCTTTTCAGAAGATACCTTAAAAAGTTCTTGCAATTTAATACTGACATAGCATTCTATGTGTAATTTAAAAAAATAGAAAAAAAATAATTAAAACTTCAGCATTGATATTTCTCAGTAGCTTCTAAATCATTACTCTTTTAGAGTACTTAAGAAATTTTTCAGATATGCAGTAGACATCTGGGAAGACTGCTGTCATACTTTGAGCAAACCGCTTGAATAGAGCCTTCGGAGTACTGTTGCTCCATGAGCTGATCTGCTGGAGTACTTATCAGAGAAGAAAGAATTGAGAGGGTGGGGAGGGGAAAGCAGCAATAATACTTGAGTTGTACAGTGAGCATTGAGGTCAGGCAAAGATGCACTATGCAGAAGGGTCCTGCAGTAGTTTAAAATACCTGACCCACATATCTACCCTATTGATTGGAGATGGCAGAGGCCACAAAATTCCTCATCAGATGTAGCTCTCAACAGCTTCTTACCCCAGTCAACATTCACTGGCACTTCCCAGTTAAAGTGCCATGTCTTGATAACTAGAATAGCTGCGATCCAAACATATTTTCATCTATAAGTCCAGCTGCAGGGATATTTAAAACTTGCTAGGGATAGTGAAATCTGACAGAGGAGTAGGACAAAGTGAGGAAGTTAGTAAGATAAGCCACTGCAGCAAGACTTATTAAAATGTTGAGAGATTTGCTAAAAGAAAAAAGAAATTTTAACAAGATTAAGTGCATCTGAATAATTTATCAGCCTAAACCAAGTTTCACTGAAAGCCACACTCTCCAAATTAAAACCTGAATCCTGAAAATGTCAAGAAAATACATGCCAAATCCAGTTTGCCACATCACTCATACTCTAAACACACAGGACATAAATGCAATATTTCACAATATCACCATGGTAAACTTTGCCAAGCTTTTGTGAACTTAGTTAATTTAAAAAAAGCCAAATCAAAGAAAACTCTGAAATACAGATAGAAATATTTAAACAAATACAGCCACCTGAGCCAAAAAAAAGACACCCCTTTCATCTCCCTCAAGAACTATGAAAAAAGTTCCTATCACAAACTCTTGTTATTTAAAAATAAGCTTATAAAGTCAACATATCAAAGTATATTCATACAGTAACTCATTTACAGTATTAATTCTAAACCCAAGAAAAGGTGTGCTTAAACTGAGTATCAAGCAAGAAAAAAAGCTCAAGTCTTCCTTTTTTCAATGGAAGGTAACAAGAACTTCCAATGTAGACTAGGCACTAATTTCCATATCACAAGAAAAAATATGCAATTATCCATACAGCTTCATGTACAAAAAGATGACCTGCATGCTGCTTTATGGAGTGCAATGTCTAAATGTTATTTTGTAGTCCAAATATTTTCCACCTTGAATGCCTTTCATCTGTCATATTACTGCTTCAGCTCCACAGAAGTTTCGTATTGTTCAACTGTGGAGCAGAAAGCTTCATCCCTTTACTATTCTTTAATTCTGATTAAAGACCACCATGCAAAACATGAATAATTTGGATTCAAGTGGTGTGGGGAACTGTGTTTTTTTGGTTTAGAGTTTTTGTGGATAGGGGTATTCTTTTGGTTGGATTTTTTTTCCTTTTTTATTATTATTACACTAAAGCAGTTTTCTTCTAGGAAGAACACTGCTTTGTAGAAGCAGTCAAAGAATGCCTGTTCAAAAGAATCTAAGAGAAAGCATTCCAGCTTCAAAATTTGCAGATTTATTTCCCACAAAAGCTGGACAGAGCAGACCGACCTATAGTCCGATTCCAGGGGCTTCCAAGACTAGTAAATGTCACACACAGTCTGCACCACATTTGAGACCACAACTCTCAAATGGCCTCAGAGCAGAGTTCATAGGCTGCAGCCCATCACATCAGGATTTCCAGTCAGTCTAAACCTTAAGTTTGGGCAAAGCAGATGAAAGGTATTAGGAAAGAGCTCCTACACTTCCAGAATATTAATACAGGGATTCTCCACCACCACTTGACAAAACCAGAATAGTTCTGTTCTCAAGCAGGAATAATTTTTTTTTTTTGGCAATATTTCGAACTTTCCTATAAAAGTGCAGCTTTTGGGTTCAAGATTCATGCTACTATTGATCTATGTAATTGTACTACTTACAAAATATTTTAAAGTGATCTATTACTGATTATTAAACAAACAGAAATAACAGCACTAAGAAAATGTTTTCTTATGTGTAATTACCTAATACATAAAAAGAGCCAAGAAATTAAAAAAAAACAAACAACAGAACAAAAATTTTAAATTTTCAGCAGCCAAGTACTAGAGAAAAACAAAATACTTGATGCTTCTAAGGAAATCTAAGCTATGCTTTCCATCAGTAAGGCATCTATGATGTGCACAGCAGCTAATAGTGTTATAACACTCAAAAAACTACGAAACATCTAAAGAGAATGCAAACATCAGTTTCAATCCATATCCAGAGACCTTCAAAAATCCAAACTGTTTTTAAAGTACTGTTTCGTGTGTATGTGTATGACCTTTGCCATGTTGAACTGCCTCAGTTACCTGCTTTTATAATGGGAAGAATACTTACCTATTTCACAGAAGTTGTGAAGCTTCATACTTGCCATGTACTGTGAGATTCTTGATGAAAGATTCCTATATAAAATTAAACACCCATGCAACAAGGTTTTGGATTCTTCACCTGTTTTGCATTCTTTTTAGGGAAGCTTCTAACACAACACACCAGTCTAAAGTAGAAGTTAAAACACAACACTGCAAGTCAAGCAGTACTGAGAACAAATTTTCAAATTCTATCAGAAAATTCCTGTGTGAAAACAGTGGAAGTAGTAATTCCATCATAAAATTACTGATTCCATCACAGAATTGCACAATTAAATACGTTGAAAGCAAAGGAATTTTCTGCTGGATCCTTGTAGTGCTGTAGACAAGACAAACCCACTGAGTGCAGGACTTGCCCTGATCCAAAACACTACAAAGAAAGATGTTTTAGTATCTGGAGATGGGGTTTAAACTACTGAAGAGGGCACCTGGAGACGTCTGCAGAGTGTGCGCAGTTCTTCGCTATTTAGAGCATCGATCCTGCGGTGATACTCAGCCACTGACACTACCTGAATATGGAGACAGGAAGACAATAATTCCACTGACAGTTGAATAAAAGTAAAAAGGTATGAAAGAAAAAACTGGAGGAGAGTAATGACGGGAAAATGCGCAGTGACAACAAACAAACAAGAAGGGCCAAAAGATGTTTGTTTCTGCAAGGACAATGCAGATGTAGGTGATTTTAAGACATATGAGTAAACATAGCAAGATTACAAAATAAACACTAAGGGCACTAGCAGTCAGGTATCTCACTGAGCTAGGATGAATACAGAACTGATATAGGAGTGCATAAAGTTTCCAGTATCAGGATGCTAAATTAAAAGTCAATCTGAGTTGCATGCCTTAACCCAAACTCTTCAGCCCAATGTTCTCTCAAATATTCTTTACACTCAGATTAATCAATCCTATGAACCTGGTTTGCTTTCCTAGATGAAGACTAGAAGCAAATCTCAGGCTTCTCAGTAAGCTCTAACACCTGTGTCTGGCAGTGAAGATACAGTTAAAGACTATGTAGCAGGACTACAGTTTAATAACATCCCAATGCCACCCGACAATATCTTTATCCTGGACTTTCTATTCCCCTCCAAAGCTTCAGGAGTTGCTCATCTGGCAACACATTCACTTCAAATGGCATCTCCACTTTGGCAGGAGGTGTTCGACCAGAAAGTCTTTAGTCAGAAAGCTCTAGAACATGCTGCTCTGGTGCAACAAGCTGGCTAAACGACTACAACAGTCATTTTGATGTAACTAGAGCAAATAATGTGATTTTGAGAACAACTCAAAATCATCATTGGTATGAAAGCATCTTAAAACAGCTGGTGGAGAGATTAAATGGATGTCTTGTGTAGTAAGAGCATATTAAAAACTTCTAGAGCCTACCACAGTGCAAAGGAAGACAACCACAAGTCCAGCAGCTCCCCATCTACCTGTCCCTACTACAAGGAGTTTGGCCAGATACTCGCCACTGTCCTGAGTACAGAGCCCACAGTCATGCATGACTGGCTCTTGAGCAGCGATGGTTCACTCTACCCCATGCAACTGCAAGGCAAGGAAAAAGGAATACTTGTGACATCCAGCTTTATTACTGAATAATCCATAATTACTAACACTCAATTTATTTCCATTATTTTTCTACTGTCCTCTTAAAACAGATCGAGAATATTGTTGTAAATTGTATTGGCTTGTGCATTCTCAAATACCTATATGTAAAGCTTTAACAGTATTCCCCTCAAACATAGAAATGATAGTGTAGTTTTGGCCTTTTATTTGCTATGACACTTCACTGCAAATTTACGCCGTTCACACCAGCAACTTATGTACATAATCTTGAAAAGCAGTCATACGAGGACCTGTTAGTCTTAATGCTTTTTTAAGCTACACTCTACCACATGTGCGGCAGTAGTTAACTTACAGTAGGCCATAAATGTGTGGTTACTTAAGGAGTCTCTTAAGAAAAAAAAAATCTCAAAATCCCTGACACCATTATATAGTTGTTGTTTCACACAGCGGAAATGTAGACAGTTTTATGGGCAATGCCATCTTGCCTTCAATCTCTCAAATGCATACTGTCACCATCCTGCATCTGTGAATTGCTTATCAGCTTTTTAACTCAGAGATTGACTTTTTCATATGCCATGGAGATGCCTTATTTTTCTTGCTTGAGAGAAACATGAATACCTACCCAAGTATGTACAATATAATAGCTTCTTGGCATGCTGAACCTGTTGCACACTGTCACATTCCATTTTTTTTGAGAACAAAAGCCTGCATAATGGCAGACCATCGGTATGCAATGACAAACATCATAAATAGCATGTCATAGAATGTCAAACTAGCCACAGGAAAATTAAAGGAAAAGAACCCACCCTCTCACATCCAGTCCTTATTTTAAGTACACAGTCTGTATTAAGTTCTGCAAGTAAACCATGAGACACTGCCTCAAGTTTATCCACTCATCACTGAACTAGGATTCAAATAAATATGTTAAGATACTTCAACCTTTCAGATGCTGCACCTGGACTTCTCTATAATGCATATGGTTTAGGCCAATGTGCTTTATTCTTGCTTTGCAGTGGACAAGACTATGTACTTCCTGATTAAATGTGCTACAGAATCTTACAGACACATACGTCTAAGCTTACTAGCAATTACCTTCTACAACTTCATTCAGGAACTGAGATACATCTTGCAAACAGACAGCATTTTGTCCCTGCTAGGCTCAAAAGCACTGTTTCGAAATGTTAGTAGTAACTTTGAAAGTTTATTCTTCTTTACAACCTGGTTTAATTCATAGTCTGCTTATGCTGTTTCCTCTTACATTTTTTCATGTTCTTTCCATGTAGTCCTATTACTCTTCTAGCATACTTCATCAAGCTAAATAAAGAAGTATTTTCTCCCCTCTCCTGCCCCACTCCCTGCCCCATCAGCTGTCTGCTTTCCTACCATTCCAGGAGTTACTTTACCTCATTCTACTTAGAACTTTCATTCTCAAACGTAGAACTTAGTCTTTCATATGGTATGAGAAATCCTAGAAAGCAGACATTTCATTAATGAAAAGTAGATGCAGATTCATATTCATCATACTGGACTGTAGTTTTCAATACAAAATGCTTATTTGTAATCAAATTCTTTCGTTAAAGTAATTAAGTGAAGGTCCACCTATATGACTTTGCTATGTGCTTTATTTACTATGCTCTCTTTACTGTGCCATATCAGCATCCAGTTTCTTTGATAACCAAAGCTAATTTTTGAGGATCAGGAAGTATTCCTGAAGGACACTGTTCTCTCTCTAGCTGTTTTCTGCTTTAAAAAGAATGTAGGAGGATAGAAAAACAGCTAAACCTCTTATGGTTAATCTGGGCACTGGCTTGAAAAGACCAAAACAAATAATGTGCATAGCCTGGATTGTTAGTGTGCTTCAGGGTGAAAAAGGTTCTGCATAGGGACTTGAAACTGTCTCCTGCAGATGATACAACACTGGGAGGAACTGCTGACTCCCTCGAAGGCAGGGAGGCCCTGCAGAGAGACCTCCACAAATCAGAGGCCTGGGCAATCACCAGCCATATGAAGTTCAACAAGGGACACAGCTGGATTCTGCACCTAGGATGGAGCAACCCTGGATGTACAGACTGGAGAATTAGATCCTGGAGAGCAGTGCCACAGAAAGGGACCTGGGGGTCCTGGACTATGGAAAGTTGGATATGAGTCAGCAGTGCCCCGGCAGTCAGGAGGGCCAAGTGTGTCCTGGAGGGCATCAGGCACAGGATTGCCAGCGGGGCAAGGGAGGGGATTGTCCCGCTCTGCTCTGTGGCGGCCTCACCTCAAGTGCTGGGGGCAGTTTTGGGTGCCACAGTATAAAACAGGTATTAAATTGCTAGAGAGAGCCCAAGGGAAGGTAACAAAAGCAGTGAAGGGTCCTGAGGGGAAACTGTATGAGCAGCAGCTGAGGTCACTTGGTCTGTTCAGCCTGGAGAAAAGACAGACCTCATTGCAGTCTAAGGCTTTCTCATGAGGGTAAGAGAATGGGCAGGCACTGATCTCTTCTCTGTGGTCTCAGTGACAGGACTCAAGGGAATGGCCTGAAGTTGTGTCAGGAGAGGTTTAGTTTGGATATCAGAAAAAGGTAGATATCAGAGAGTGGCTGGGCACTGGAACAGCTCCCCAGGGAAGTGGTCACAGCACCAAGCCTGACCGAGTTCAAGAAGAGTTTGGACAATGCTCTCAGGCACACAGTGTGACTCTTGGGGATGTTGCAGTGTAGGGCCAGGAGCTGGACTCGATGATCCTTGTGGGTCCTTTCCAACTCAGCTTATTCTGTGATTCCAAGTTTGAGAAGACATGGAATATATCCTTAGAGATCTAATACTACATGCTGTATTCATATTGGCAGTATTGATGAAAAAACATGAGATGAATTGTATAACTCGTGGCATGACTCTTTAAAGTTTGACTTGCCACACCATGTATATGGGAGTTAACCACTTAGCAGAACACCCAACAGTTTTAATATTTAATGCAGTAGGTCCAGGGTTTGCATGCTAATGATTCAAACAATCAAGAAGCCATAGGTTCTCCTTTTGGAGAAACTCGTGTTTCTAAACTTTGTTTTTCTGAAAATATGTCAAAAGTACCTAACATTTACAAGCTGTGCTGGCCACTTGCAGTGAATGAAACTGAAGACAGAATTCCAAATATGGAACATTTTTTGTCCTTCAACAACACACATGCAAATGTAGTTAAAATTGTTTAATGTTTGATCAGCCCCTTCAGCCACTGGTCATATCATCCTGCTATAGGCAGGCAGATGCTAAAAAAGCTTTTTACACCAGTGAGGGATTCCTCAAATAAACAAAGCCACAAGTCACACACCCCCCCAATGCCTGTTTGCTAACAGGGAGGAGCTTTAATTGCTGCCCTCAAAACAAACACAGCTAAACTTTCAGAGCTAACAAGTAGCTGAAACTGGAAGAAGGGAGGGTCTTATCAGAGCTGAACAGTGCCTCTGAAAGATAAGAACAGATAAAGCTTAACGGTATAAACGGCTCTTTTAAACCTAAGTTCTCTATAACCTCATTACCAAGTCTGAACATGACATAAAACAACAAGTATTAAGAAAGAACACAAGCTGAACAATTTTGTTTTGAATCTTAATACATAGATGTAAACTCAGGTGAACTGCAAACTTCATGAACATTAATTCTTGAGATCCAAAAATATTCCGGGATATTTAATTCCAGGATATTTATTTGAAGGAAAAAAAGCCAATGTAATTTTATTAGGCCACTTACAAAGTTACTTCAAAATACCTTCCAGTAAAAAGGTACCTATGCAAACTGAATACTGCTATGAATATTTTTTTTAGAGAAAACACTAGCTTTATTTTTCAGACAAGTTTAGTTTCTTGCCAAAAATACTAGACTGCTGGAGAGAAGACAATATTGAAGAAGCACTTTGCTCCATCACATCAAATATGATTATTTGGGACATATTGATTACATCACAATAATACATTAATTCATGGGATTTACCACACCAGATAAACACTTGTAAGGTATCATTTGAAAAAAACCTAAACCTTAAGACTGATTTAATTTGAGTCATTTTTAAAGCATGTGGCTGCAAAGCTATCAGTTTTCTGTTCTGTACAGTTTTCAGTCAATTCAGCTTCCTGTCACTGCACTGGTGACAAAGAAGGGAAGGGATGACAGCTGGCCATTTTGTGCAGAGAAGGACCAGAGAATGACAGCAGTCCCCTGGTTTGGCTGGCACCATGGTTCTTTCTCTCAGTACTGTTAAAGCTGTCCCTCTCCAAACTGTTGTGCACATCAGGGTGTTTTCCAGAGCAGGGACAGAAATGCTGAGCAGGTCACATGACAGCAGCATTGTCCCTGCAGCTTTGCAGGATGAGCTGTTAAGTATCTGTCTCTAAGTGCTCTAAACCCACAGCAACTGTACCAAGCTGTAATTAACATATACTGAAGATAAACTGAAGTATCTGTAATAACCAAAATAAATGAACTTGAAAAGAATGCAATCAAAGCCTGAAGCACACAGAGTCTTAATATCAAGCTATTTTTTCAAGATATGAGAAACCACTCATATGAGAGATATGACAATGCCAGCAAGATAACTAAATTTAACATGCAAAATATTGAACAGTTTAGGATGTTTGTGCAAGGAATTAATAATTAGATTTAAGAAAATTACTTAGCGAGGCAGGCCAGACAACTTTACTCATTTTGTCCAAATAAAAAAAAATCTGTAGCAATATGACCAATAAAACCCAGCTCCCTTGCAAAACTATTTACGGAAGCTTCAGCACTAGCAAGCAGAGAAACCAAAGGTTCAGCTGCTGAAACCAGAGCATCTGCTGCTGGACCTCAAGCTGCCAGTCCAGGAGAGGACAGACTGAGCAAGGCTGCATCTCAGTTCTGATACTGCCCTGCAAAGATCCTCTCAGGTACGACAAGAAAGCATTACACAGGCTTAGAAGTAACTCAATCACAGCCCAGTAGGAAAATGTCTCTAAGCAGAAAAAAAGGTCAATTGAGGATCAACTTCAGATTCCACAGATCAATAAAAACATACGGGAAAAATGTAGCCTTTACTACTCATTTGCTATCTTTCAACTTATAATCAACCTTCTTGAAAATTCCTCTGCTACTCTACTTTGACTGCCTTTGTCAAAGTAGACTAATATTTCACAAGTATTAAAAATGTAAACAATATAACACCCAACAATTCAATGGAAGAACTATAATCACAGAATAGTTTGGGTTGGAACAGACCTTACAGACCATATAGTTCCAACCCTCCCCCCCGCTCCATCATGGGCAGGGAACCTTCCACTACACCAGGTTAGTCAAAGCCCCATCCAGCCTGGCCTTGAAGACTTCCAGGGATGTGAATTTCACAAATTCTCTGGGCAATCTATTCCAGTGCCTCACCACCCTCACAGTGAAGAATTTCCTCATAGCATTTAATCTCGACCTTTCCTCCTTCAGATTAAGGCCATTTCCCTTTTTCCTATCACAACGTGCCCTTGTGAAATGTCCCCCTCCAGCCCTCTTACAAGAGAGCCCCTGCAGGCTCTGGAAGGTGCCATAGTAAGGTCTCCCCAGAGCTTTCTCTCCTCCAGGCTTAACAGCCCTGACTCTCTCAGCCTATCTTCACAGCAGAGGTGTCCAGCTGATACCAAAACACAACCCTTGGATCAACTTAGTGGCCCTCCTCTGGTCTTGTTCCACGAGGCCCACATGGGAAAATTCAGCCATGGCATGATGCATAAACCCCCAAATTACCAAGGGCAACAGGTATGGCAAATATCTGTCACCAAGGAAAGGTTCTAGGCTTAATAATCTGTATAAGAAAGTACTGGATTTCACTCTGCTTTTTAAATCCTAAAAATATATCATTAGTTCACTCTATTAGTCAAAAAACTTAACATGGAAAGCTGATTTAAGAAATATTTCAGTAGTATTACTGAATTGATGCAACCTTGGAATTCTGACATCCACAGAGAAGTACTACATTTTCACCTTTCACATGTAAGCCCCTATTATTACACCTTCATAACAGCCAAAGAAATACAGGCATTAGCTTACTAAATAAAGTTAACCAATAACTCAAAATGTCAGAAGTTGTGCAAGTCTCAAACAATTCAAGCTATTAAAACCAACATTTTAATTCTCTTTGCATGTTAATAACTTGAGAATATAAAAGCCAAAGATCAGTTTTCATTGGTTTTGTCCCCCTTGGCTATGTTGTCTACCCAAGCTGTGCAAAGCACAGACAAGCATTTCCAAAGAAGGCAATCCACCTTTTGTTCTCTCGAGTTGTCTGATGTCTTTTGGCTGAAATGCTTTGATAGGAAGAATCATTGCTTGCATTTCTGACATTCTAGAAACTTACTGGCATCTCTTGTATTGCTACAAAATAAAGAGACACAGTAAATACCAAACATTTACCAAAACGTGGGAGGGTAACATTATTGGCTTTTAAAGGGGGAGTATAATGCACCAGTTAGTCACCAAAATTTTGATTTCTTATCCTGAGAAAGTACTAAACCCCTTTAACACTCAGCCCAAATTAACTCTATCATCAGGAAAGTAACAAAGGCCTTCCAGGCAAATAATCTAGGGCAACTTAGTTGCTTCAAGCTAGCACGTTTGTTTTATTGTATTACTTCATTTAGTCCGGCAACTGTTATTTCGTGTCAGATAAATTTTCATCCAAATACAGAGCAATCACTAATGAGATTTAGTCAGAAACCTGTACACTTCAAATGCTGCCAGTCTTCTTAATATTCTTTCCACTGTCTTTCGTAGCAGAAATAATTATACCAACATCCCTTCCTTCCTGTATAAAGATTACACTTGCACATTAGGTTTATGAACATTCATTGAAGAAAACAACTTCAAGAACAGAGCTTGTCTTATTATACTGTACCCTCTTTTTCCAATTTGACTTTTTACATGTTAAAATAACCTGTTCTCTACCTCTCTCACAGCAAAGTTGATCCTTATTCTCACAATCTTCTTCAGTTCAAACTGTCCTTGAAAGCTCCTAAGTATAGTTTTTATAGCATAATTGGACTCTGGCTAAAGTTCCGTATTGGTCCTAAGGGAAACAATTATAACAAAGGATACTACTTTTTAAGTATCTGTGCAAGTTATATCTATTTATCTACGTATATAGATATATGTCAAAAACACATTCTTAGTAAATTAAACTTCAGATACTTTTTACACTATTACGGGGTATGCTAAAACAACATTTCAATTCATTTAGGTATGATATCTCCATTTTTTCCACTACCACAGAAGAAAGTTAAGAGCCTATCACTTCAAAAATATGTTGTTAGCTAAGAACACACACTATACAGAACCATTTGTTGCGAGGTCAATTGCATATTTTGCAAGTAGCCTGGCTACAAATAAAAATAAAAACAATACATAAAAGAAAATAATAAAAACCTGTTAATAAATAAAAAAATAAAACTCCAGCTCAACGGCACCTTTAAAGAAGTATGCTTCAAACCCCAGTAGTAAGTAATTCTTAAGAAAGTAAAAAGCCTGTCACAAGGAGAGTCTAAATGAAAACTATCTTTCAAATTTACCAGTGGGTAAAAGCACAAACAAGTATATTGTCATGATAATTTCTTCTTTCTTCCCCAAGATGCCATTGTTTTGCAAGTCTCACTGAAACCCTTTTTCTTTATATACTACTACTACGTATTAAATAGTACTACAAAAAGTCTGTTTGGGGAAAACAATGCTGATAAAATTCCAGTTCCTTCCATAAATCTAATAAACTGCAAAATCAGTGTTATTGGAACTTCCCCTTCATTATAAATGTGAGAATGGGACTACAGCAGACTCATATCCATGAATTTACAAGTATTACCAGACCTTCATATGGTTGACTGACTTCTGGGAAGGTAATGGTAAGTCAGGAAATTTACACTTGTCTAATTATATGCTCATGCAAACTCCTGCTCTTGGTATTTAGCTATAAAGCACATTTTTTGGTGGGAAAAAATGCATTACTCCAAAGGAAAGGGAAAAAAAAAAAAACCCACCTTAAAACTGCTGAACCTCTTAATGCTCAAAGTGGTTCCTCTTATCTAATGCCAGTGGAATACCAGTAATTAGGTTATGTTCCAAAGATAATGAAAATTTGTGACTTAGCATCCTGTTTACACATTCAAAATTTAAACTTCCAGAAACTGTCTCTGCACCACAACATTTAAAGACTGCAATAACAGACATGAACATACTACACTGAAAATTACCAGAGTGCATTTATGATAAAAAAACTGGTGCTTTCTTCCCTTCTTCCCATACCAGAGACAAGACATTTCCCTTCTAAAAATAAAATGCGACTAAAATTGAAATGAAACAAAAACCACGATTGAAGGCTGTTCGAAAGCATTCTCTGTACCTGCTGTCAGTTCCAGGCACAGGCAGAGCCCCACGCTGCCGTGACAGGATAGTTTGCTGGACGCTCACACGTGACTGACAAGGCAGGGAACAAATGAGCGAGTGTTCAGCGGGGGGATGTATCGCAAACGATGACGATACACAAGGAGGAAGGTTTCCTGTGCTCAAGTGTGGTTGCAGAGCACTAGTTTGTTAAAAAGGCGAAAATATTTAAAGACACAGAACTTAATTGTTCGTACAAAATACTGAAGAACACAAAAATAATCCCCAAGAACTGCTTGCAATATTCTGTCACAATGTGATTGTTCATAACAATTTCTACTGGTAAAATGTTTGCATTCAATATTAAACGAATAGTTTGCCTTCCTTATGCTGACAACCATATATAAACCCCGTCAGTAATTTCTAAGAGTTCAGAACTGGTTAAAAGAGTGGTCAGTGAAGACTTAAAACATTTTAAAAAAAGGGTTTTAAAGCATTTGGAAACTGTTAGCCTTGCAGCCTTTTCAGTTTGTAAGCTACAAGAAGAAAATGAATCCCTTTGTCTTCAAGCTAAATTTGCTGTATGGGTTAAATGCTAGTCCCAGCAAGAAAGTACTTTTGGAATCATGTTTTTTTTCCCTTAAGGAAGGATGTTTATTTAAACAGGCATGTGCAATAGTAAAAAGCATAACAACCCTTTAAGAATTTCCTTGTAGTAGCACTTTAAGTCTTTCTAACCCACACCCAAAACAAAACACCCCCCCTTGCTCCCGCAACATCCCCCAAAACAACCACCAAAAAAATCTCCACATCACTCATGCTCCAAGTTCTGTGCCAAAGAATGAAACAGGCCACGGCAGCAACAGAACAACATTAAATCATTGCTCACTCAGGCTGTTGTACAGTGATCTAAAAGCCAAGATGTCAAAGCAGAGAAAACCAGGATCAAAACTTGTATTTTACTGCAAACTATGTAATTGAACACCTCACCTTGCACTACTGTCTAACATTTTGATGGATAAAGTGTTTTTCTTTTCAGTAAAACCTTTTTGGGAGCTGGCATCTCTAAAAGTAAATTTGTTCTAACTTATCAGAACTATTAAGGTGGCAAGTAAAAACATTTTTATCATTGGGACATTGAAGCTGGCATTTAGGAAATTCAAATATGTAATAATACATTACACTTATAGTCAAATGGTGTATGATTCCAAATAATAAGTGAACTAATACTGAGGGGCAAGACAAAAACAAAAACCAGACACCCTTAAAACTGTTTCAAATGAGAATTACCATTAATATAAAAATATAATACAAGCTAAAGACATCAACCCCTTTCTCTGCCAACTCTGGGAAATCTTAAAGGAATGGAGAATACACAGCCAAAGTATTTCAAACTTCCTCTGGAAACGAACCCCTTATGGCAGAAAGCAAAATCTACCAATAAAATAGGCTGTGGAAGAGTTAGTTGTATCAGTCATCTTTTCCTGCCCTTCAGAAAAAAATAAAATTCCTCCCTAACACTAGCCAACGTTGTTTCTCCAAAGCTAGGGAAGGAAGAAAAGAATCTGATGAACTGGTTTTTTTTGTTCTGGAACATTTAATCTTAAAAAATCTAACAATTTGCTTAGGCATTTCAAGTTTCCCTCTAAATAAAAATGGCTTTTCCCAGAGCTTCTCCAAAGGATTTTGAAAACTTACTCAAAAGAAAAGTGCAATAAAATTCTGTTAGATCTGACAAGTCACTTTTTCACTTAATTACAGCTGCAAAGTGCAATGGGAATGAAAGCACAAGTAACTTTTTGAGACCTCCTGTTTTGCGGCTCAGTCGTGCAGCTGCAGCAGCCGCCCCCAGGAGCCGGCAGCTGCTGCAGCTGGGAGCATC
This sequence comes from Pomatostomus ruficeps, assembly GCA_013400735.1. Classification (NCBI taxonomy): domain Eukaryota; kingdom Metazoa; phylum Chordata; class Aves; order Passeriformes; family Timaliidae; genus Pomatostomus; species Pomatostomus ruficeps. Next base: position 15,699 of record VYZT01009121.1, on the reverse strand, counting down.
GGCTGCAGGGGGAGGGCAGAGAACCTGAGCAGCACCAAGAAACAGCGACTCAGAAAAGTGGCAAAACTTGTCACTTGTGACTGATCTCCACCCCAGCCACAGAAAGAAGCCCACATGAGAAATTTGACCCCAGTAGCACCACTTGGTTAAAGATTAATAAACTGCCCTTTTAGTTTTTCATGCATTTGGGGATTACAGTAATGATCTGTTAAGTGGAATCACAATCTCATATCTTGTTGCAATTAATGGAGGCCTTGCCGTTAGTGTTCTTATTAAAAGATTCAAGTGAGGAGTACCAGCTGAGACCTGACATCTATGCAGAACAGCAGCAAACACTTAAGAGCATCCACCGATTTCTAACACAGACAAAGGAGTAACAGAAAATGTATCTAATTACACTGAATGATAGTCTTGTTATTTTTATTGTCATTGTTAATTTGTAACCAGGATAAAGATCTCTACACAATCAATGTGCATAGTCCTTTCAGTAATTGTACCTCACAATGTCGTTTCTTCTAATAAACTATCCTGCCTCAAAAAAATACTTAAGTAGCAGCACAGAAAAAGGAGAGTGAAGGTAAAACTTACGGAATGCCTTATTTCCAGTCCAAACCAATTTCCTGGTTTACACCTTCTGCCATACCAGCTTTCAAGTTATCAGCTGACAAGATTCCGTAACACTGAAACAGGTTAGTAAGTATAGCAACTCTCAGCTTCAGTAGGAAGCCTGGACACTGGGTGTGGAAGAAGGTTTTGGTAGCTGAATAAGATGGAACTATTTTGTTTGACATAGTGACTAACAAAGTCCTGATACCACAGCATCAGGAAAGTAGTGACACTGAATTCTACAATCCCTACATTTAATATTCATGCTTTTTGAATGATGTTACATTAGTAAAAATACATATTTCCTGTGCTCCATCCCTCTTAAGAGGCGGAGGTTAGCCCAGAAGGATATCAGGATGGGGGGGGAGAGTAGAGGGGGAAATATTTAAAACTTGCTGTTGATTTCACATGAAACGGCCCTGCAGATGACCAGGTTTTATGACATAAGGTCACAAATCTGGTACACTGAAAATAAACATCCTCAAGCATCTCCTGAGAAGGTTATATATGAGATATATATATAAAATAAGTTTATATATGAGGTATATGTATAAAATAAGATTATTCTCAGAATTTAGTATCTCAATTTCAGAAGCAGCCATGAAAATTGAGAAAAACAAATCACAGAAACCAGACTGTATAACTCTAGTGCCTCAGTGCAATTTGTAAGTCATTTGCATTTCTGACTGACAAAAAGAAAGCTTGTTTTTATAGTGTTGTATTGTTTTTTCTTAGAACAAACAAACTAATAAACAATGACATTAGTTCACTTTCAGTAGGCTACATGTTAGAATGTATTTTAAAAAAAGATGAGATTTCTATTTAATTACATCTAACTGGACTCCTAAAGATGATAATAAAAGCTCCAATCATCAAAGAAGGCAAAAGAAAAGACCTGAAAGCTGCCTCCAGCAGTGTTTAAAATAGCATAGTTTTAATATACATTAGCATAATATGACAGAAAACTCTAGAGTTATAAACTTTGCTACAGTCTTATAGTATTTTTAAATTTGAATAGCATTTTACAGGTCTGATACATCCTGTACACTTATTCTCAGTATTTTAGCATATAAATTGCCAAGAACTTAAAAATTAGGAAAACATTTAACTTAGATGCTCAGACCATGTAATTCACCACCTATGGAAGGAACAGTAATACTTGAAAGAAAAGTAATATCATATTTTTGATGAAAGGGCATACAAAAGTCACCTGAATTAAGGTCTGCTTCTTACTAAAGATAAACCAGGTAAATTCTATTTTGCACAAAAAGCCTCACAGATTACTAAGAAATAAGTGTCAAGTTCAGGAGTAATGACGTTAGAATGCTGTTGAAATAAAAACATAAAAATCAGATACTGGCTTCTATAAAAAGTTACTACTCTGTCTTCTAGAACAACTGGGTCTTTGTAAAAATTGTTACAAGTGAAGCTAACATGGGATTACAGCTAAGTGAGGTCTGATCCCTTTTCCCTTTATAGGTACAAAAACCACTGACATAAAAAAAGGTAACAAAAAAACTCTCTCCTGTAGTGTCAATACAATATGGACTGGCACAGGTTCTTAGTTGGCTGAGAAAGTTTCCATAAGAAAGGAAGTCTAATTTGAGAAGTCATCCTTCGTTTCCTGTCAACAGCTTAGGGAAAGGGAGGGGAAAATAAAAGGAAGCATTTTTCCATCACAAAGCTTTCCTGAGGATTTTCAAAGGTATGCTGAAAGCCATAACAATCTCAAAAGCACAAGGTTTTTAGTTGAATGGCTCTGCTTTAACGCTTAGCAGAGACCATCCCAGGTCCCTCTATTAGATACATGGAACAGACATCAATTACAATTGCACATTCATGATTTCAACTACAGGACAACTCCAAGTCATCAAAACCTCTGAATTTTCACTTACAAGTTATAAATAGATTAGAAATAGATTAAGGAGCGATAATAAATACAGCAAAACAACAAATACCTAATGCATGAAGTTGAGAAGCAGCACAATATTCCCCAAGTTGATTGCAAAAGAAAGAATGAAAGCTACCAATCTCTGTAGGAGCATTGGATTATATAAATGGACACCAGAGTGCCTCTCTCCAACTACACCAAATTAACAGAAACATTTCTACTCTAGCACATAACTGCTGGAATTGAAGAGACTCATCCCCCAGTACAAGAGCAAAGCCTATTAAACATTCTGTGGTAATGCACAGTAACACATGCATAGTGACACATCCAATTTCTTAACTGACAATACACGATGTAAAAACCAAATAACCATCTAGCTTGTACATCCAATTCATTATCATAAAGAGACAGCCTTTCAAGAAACATATTGGAAAAAATATTCCAATTCTGAAGACTGTGAGTATGGTGCATCTTTACACATTCTGTACAATGTCTCATTCAAGAAGCCTACAAATTTCAGGCTTCCTCTTCTCTCTGCTAATGCAGTGTTATCCAGCATTATGTTCACACCACATTTTAAAATGTAAGACACAACAAGCAGATGTTGCACCAGCATCCAAGCACTGAAGTATAGAATAGGGAATGGAAGCAAATTTATAGAAGAAACATGATTTAAGAATACAAGAACTTAAGAAAGCAGCACATTCTAAAAGTGCAATATCCATTTTAATATGGAAATGTTGTAGGTTCCAGTCCAGATCCAATAAAGAACTTAACATGTGAAAAAGGTTTCAAGATTGGGATATCTAACCAGCAATCACTGTTTGTGACCTTCACCATTCCACAAACACACAGAAATAGAATTCTGAGACACTCCAGAAGTGTCTGTTTGTTAATATTGGAATGCTAAGTGTCCACCTCAAATACCATTTCAAGAAGACAGAACTTTAATTGCAACTAATGGTTTGATCTAGTAAGCATTTTCAAACCACATCTAAAGTTCTAACTGAAACTCAGTTGGACAAGTGACTTACTACAGAGTACTGCTTTCCAGAAGCATTGTATCTATGTTTTCTACAGACATTCAACAGGCAAAACCACTATGAAATGCAAGTCCAGAACATGACCCACCATATCTAGGAAAAAATATTTGCAAGAATCTATCAATTCATGCTTCACTTTGGAAATTAACTTCTAGACAGTTTTAAATCAAAGTAATTTTCTGTATTTCCTCCACAATGAACAAGTTAATGAAAAAAAGGAAACAGATGAGCTTCCAACTACTTTAAGATCAGTTTGTGGGTCCTAAGACAAGAAATTTCCTGTTTTCACATATCTTGTGAATGAGTCTTGTCGTGGTTTTGATCTTGGTTAAGTGTCAGGCACCCACGGCAGTTGCTCACTCGTTCCCTCTGCTGCCACAGCTGGGCAGATGAGGGAAGGAGAGGGGAAAAAACCGAGGGAGTTAACTCAGAGGTCTATGAGTTGAGATAAGGAACTGGGAGAAAACACTCCAAGGACAAACTAGGCTCAGCTTAAAAGTTGCGAAAGTGAAAATTTATTACTACCTGAGTTAGGAGGAGGATATGAGAAATAAACGAAACCTTTAAAAGACACCCTTCTTTTTACTTTCTACCCCTCTCTCCCTCCCACCAACAGTGCAAGGGGGGCAGGGTGTGGGGGTTCAGGTCAGTCTATTTCCAAGATCTTCTTCCCCTGCTTAGGNGCTTCTTCTGGCATCCATGGCTGCTGCGGCTTCCGACATCTCCCCGCTCTAATGTTGGCACCTCACCCACAGACTGCGGGTGGCTCTGCATCCCTCATGGACCCCATGGACTGCAGGGGGGACACCCCGCCTCCCCATGGGCTCACCACAGCCTGCAGAGGAATCTCAGCTCCAGAGCCTGGGGCACCTCCTCTCCCTCCTTCTCCACTGACCTTGGTGCCTCCATGTTGTTTTCCCTCACATGTTCTCACATCCTCCTCCTTCTCTAACTAAAAGCAGCTGCGTGTACATTTTGTTTTGATTTTTCCTTAAATATGTCATCACAGAGGTGTAACTAACCTTTCTAATTGGCCCAAACATGGCCAGTGGCATGTCCATCATCTTCAGAGCCATCCGAGATTGGCTCTGCTGGAAATGGTGAAGAACTCTAGAAACTTCTCACAGGAGCCATCTTTATAGCCCCCTCTCCTCTACTAAAACCACAACAAGTATTTAGATTTACATGGACCTGAACTATGACCCAATCTTGAATAATAACAATGAGATCAAATGACAAGGGAAAAGGGAAAGGAAGAATCAATTCTTTAAACAAGAATTATTCTAATGTAGAGTAATTCAAGTATTTCCTTAACAGATTTCAAGTTTAAATATGAACCTACTATATATACACAACTTGAACTTAAAAAGGAAACAAGATTAGACCATAAATACCAATGGAAGTTGCCTCTGAGACACTGCACAACAGAACGAGTCAGCTTGCTGTCAAGTCTTGCCCTGTTTAGATGCAAATACAGAATTTGCTTTGGAGAAAGCATTTGTTTATTAACACATAACAGTATTCATCATCTGTGCTAACAGATACAGAAAGCCATTAGCACTTGAACTTAGACATATCAAGTAAAAAAAGAACACCATGATATATATACCTTCATAGGCCTACAGCTCAGTACACTAAGAAAAAAGCATCAAAACAACCCTAAAACACAGCCAAAATAAAAAAACCCCAACAACCCCACACAACTCAAGACACCCTGTTCCTGGGTGTAACCTCATTCACTAAAGTACAGGATAAAAGAGATATTCGAGAAAAATGGATGGGGATAACACAACTGAGAACTTAGCACCACAGTTTCATTTCTTAGATAGTACATCAAATAAAGTTACTGCCTATTCATTTCTCGTGGACACTAGAGACAAGTCTTTAGCATGGACTAATTTTAAGTGAAAAAGTATCCTTTTCAGAAAGCTTAGCAAATGACACAGGCAGGGACCTCTCAGGAAGACCAAAACCAAGCAATAACAGCAGCAGGTGCCTCAGAAGAGATTGTTTCAAACTCCAAGGAACTGAATTAGCCACCTTTACTGATGCTAATGTTAGTAATAGATTCATAGTTATTTCTAGTAAGTCACTTATCTATTGAGGGTGCAACATATAAAAAGAGAAAGTTAAAGGATTTGCTGGACGTTTTTTCTGACACTATGTACAATCTAGTACTTGATCAAGGTAGAAGCAAGCATTCATTGATAAACTTAATAAACCAAAACCCACTACTTGTTTTATGTTACTGATCTTTGCCTTTGCTTATTACTTCTTCCCATAATTTGTTTCCCACTAAACAAGCACAGGGCTTCTCAAAGTCTACAGATAAAAAGCTGCACCTGAATGTACTAACAGAACTAGCAAACAAACAAAAGCTATTTCAGAGCACCACATCCGGGTTACTCATTAATCCTCTTCCCTATTTTTCTACTTTTAAGATACAGTACAACAACAGCAGAGAGAATGAGAGAACACTTTTTGGAAAAGAAAGGTACTCCACTACCTTCATCCTTTGGTAGATCAACAGTACTTTGTGATGCATTTCCACTTCCCTTCCACCCAGAGTTCTCCCATCCTTGTGATCTGAAAAAGCCTGTTTTTTGGCCAAATACCCACAAGAAGGCTTCAATTAAACTGTACACCTGCTATTTTGGATTGCACCTGGAGCAAAAACTGACAGAAGAAAAGCTTGTTGTGTTGAAGGAAGGAAGTATATTGATTCAAAATAATAACTGAAATTCGGTGGAAATAATGAGTATGACAACAGCTACAATTCCCTGCATATACTCACATTTTCTAGCATACATGTTAAAAGCCACTAAATGCAGTTTTATGTAATGACAGGTCAAACCATCCGGTACTGTCAAACATTTCTGACTTAAAAGTTCGTTTTTAACAGCTTTCACATTTGTGCTAAAAGTCAGTCACACGAAGTCACATTACTCAAATTAAAATGCACAAAAGACCGTATTAGCATATTTCTTGTACTTGCATAACATTTTTTTATAAAGTTATCCATCTCACTAATCACACTGACTTCTAAATCCAGAAAATTATTATTTGATAATATTAAGAGAATGAAGCTTGACAATTTCACCTAACACATAGAAATTACAATATTTTTTACATATTTCCTACAACTGTTTCCAGGGAAGACCTAAATACAGGCTTAAGGTGTGATAAATAACTTACAGATTTTAATACTTGCAAAAAAAACATTGCCTCAACTATCTTCAGAAATAGCTTCTAAAATTTACAACATTCAATCATGAAGAAACATTTGCACTATATTCTGTGGAAATTATTCTGTAATTATATTAAGGTGCTAAGTTACTGAAGAACTCACTAAAGGAGAGATATACTGCCCTTTGAACCATAATATAGATCACTTTCCACTGATTCCCATGCTCCAAAAGGCCAAGTTTTAAAACACTAAATACTTATAAAAGCTTTGAGGCAAGAGTCAACACCAAAATACACTGCTGGTAAAAATACTCAAGCAATACATATGCTGAAAATATGAAAGTTCAGAAGACGTGTTTTTATGACACTGATTTCAATGTCTCAAAGCAAAAATGCTTCACGCAAAAATCACTGAACTGCAGGAAGTATTTTGCAACCATGGCCTAATACTTCAACTAGCCAAGTTTGAACTCTGAATTCAGAGTTCTATGATTCCAAGTCTTGGAGCTAAGCAGAAAACTACTACTTGTAGTTTGACTATGGCAGTTCTTTAAAATTTCTTTTACACTCTACATAAAATGCAAGTGTAGACTTCCTTAATTTCAACATGTTCCACTGCAGGGTAGGAGTAGGGGGGGAAAAAAACCAAAAATCTTACAGTCAGAGATTGCAATTGCTGTCCCAAGACTCAAATTAAATAATGCTGATGGGATACTTCTACAATATATATATGACAAGAATCATCAAACTTCTGACCAACACTTGAATGTACAAGACTAGAAGTGTTTTAACTGCATGTACACTACAAAACAAAACCACGCAGACATGTAAAGATGTGTCCATAGAAACACAGTGGACACAGATTCACATGAGAAAAATGTGCTTATTATTAAAAAAAAAAATGGAGATAGTTACAGTTACAATATATTTCTAAAATTCACTCAACAGCATTTTAATGCATGAATAAGTTATAGCTGACAAATTAATTACTAAATTATTGAAAAGACACATCATTAATAGCTGTTTTTTTCCTCTTTTGTTGTCCCATCCATATTTTAGAGTCTTACCAATAAATACCGAACATTGTAGATACAAGAATAATGAATACCAGGAAAATGTCAGTTTGAGACTGAAAATTAAGTCTGCTTCACCAAAATTCCAACTTCATAGCTGTACTCCCATTCCTTTCCCTAGGAGTTTTAAGCTACAATTTGTTCCACACAAAAATGACTTGCAATTGTGAAATGTTGCCCTGACCTGATGTCAGACCAAAGCATTAGGATGGCATAAATTGAACAGCCATGATCATGGTAATCAGACTAATAAAGTGTTTTGTTTTTCCTCTTGGAAAGTATTTAACACTATTTTAATATATTCTTATGAATGTATTAAAAAAAACCCAACTTTGACACTGTTCTTCCTTACCTCCCATTCTTTAGCAGCATCTTCAGTACTAGATTCTTCACTAGTTTCAGGCTCTTCCTTCTTTTTTACCACTATAAATCCAGGTTCCCGAAGAGACTCCCCAGTATCTTCTGCATATATTTCTGGACTCCACTGGATAAAGAAGACATACAAGTGATCTGTCCTAGAAAAGTCAAGTTATGATACAGAAAAGAAAAACAAGGTAAGTTTGTGATCTTTCAGGTTATGTCTAGTAGTATTAAGTATTTAAGGTTAAAATAAAATACTGTTTCATATTTTACTAGATATTAGAGAGATTTTAAAAAATAGCTAGTTTGTTTTGGGTTTTTTTGATTTTTAAATATATGAAGCTCACTCTGGAAAAAAAAACAGGAAGCAAATTGGCAATGGATTAGCTGTGATTTCATAAACAAGTACAGTCTTTCAACCACTTCTGTCACATTGGATACCTTTGCTTAAAATTGAAGTAATTCCCAAAAAAACCACTAAGACTTTTTAATTTTATTTAGAAAGAGTTACATAAACCCAAACAAAATTAGAATTTAAAAATGTCTGAATGTCTGTTTTCCCCACTCCTGAAAGGCAGATGAACACTTTCAAGACATAATCAAAATGATACAAATTGTGGGAAGTACTACAGATGTGAAGGAATATGGTTGAAAGCATGAACATACATAGATATATAGATATAGATTTATATATATAAAAATCATAAAATCACAAACTACAGACTATTCTAACTGCAGTAGGTATCAAGATACAAAGCTACCACCTTCTAAGTTATGTGCCACAAATGACATTGTTCTCTGGTTTAGAAAAACAAATTCACCCAAACTCATGAAGGAAGTTATCTGCAATCCTAATAGATGTCAGTCTATCCTGTGTTTGCTGCAGCTGCACTGACAGAGCAATCAGGAGAAGGACTTGCAATGCATCCACTAGTATCTCTTCATCATGGAAAAGAAATTCAGAGCTGGAGCTTTATGGCTCTGGTTACAAGAGTTTGAATATTCCTTATGTCTTTCTTCAGAGATATTGCTACATCCTGCATACTGTATTAGCACGAAGAATAGTATCTGAACCTTTTTTCCCTCCTTCCTTAATAAATCCTTGAAAAACTGAACACTGGAAGAACATCAAGAGATACAGAGCTGCAAAGTCTCTCAAAAAGGCAATTATATTTTTCATGTGCCTCTGCCTAAAAGGATGCTGCACACAGGTATGTGGTAACAACCTCTGAAGAGGGTCAGTTATTTAAAGTCACGCTTGTTAAGATTAAGGTTCCTGGATAACAATGATGAAAGGGAAAAAAAAAGGCAACTCTTTCTCTGGCAGTAAGAAATAATAAAACATTCTGAATGCATACGGTTAGGTAAACTCTATCACAGAAGTCCAAACAAGAAGCTGGAGACACTTCATGCACTGAATGAGGTATCAATTTTAAGCTGTCATACAAGTATGAATTTTTTTTTAAGTCCCCTTAAAACGAAGTCCCCTTTTAACTTTTCAAGAACTTGGAATTATGCATAATTATAGCAGTTAAAAAAAGTAGATGAAACTTGATGCTTAAGGAATTCTAAGACACTCCTTCCCAGACTGGCTCCTGTGAGATTAGGAACACTGAAATAAAGCTGGTTTGTCAGATATCTACTTTTCTCTCTTTCTTACTACTCAGTGACAAAGACAACTGGATTGGCACTAAGTATCTTGACCTACGAAGACCAGCACTCAGCAAGGTTAACACCAAAATAAGAAAATAAACACCCCACTATGAGGACATAACTTTTCCTTTACAAAAAGCATAGGACACATTGAAAGAATAAAGAACTGATACTGATACTATACTGCCCCATTCAGTTAGAGAGAGGAAGACCCTTCATAGATGAAATAATTTCCAAGGAGATCACTACAGACTGCAAGCTAAGAACCATTTCTTCCAAAACAGGTGATCAATTCTGCTTTATGCTGAAGGTAAGAGCTTGTTACATTAGAAAACGAACCAAAGAGACAGTAATCATTTTAATCAACTAATCTAGACATCATTGCCATATATGAAACATTTATCTGTTTTCAAATTAAATTATATTAATAGAACAAGCAGATTTGAGTTGACCGTAACCACAGAAGAACTCCTGGCCCAGACAGAATTAACTGCAGCAGAATCAGTGGGACAGACCTTTGACTCAAAACTTTACATCATCTCTACCACTTGAGAGGTAAGAGGGTGATGTTTAAAAGCAAGTTCGTGATGCACTAGCATAGACTTAATTCTTCCTGTTGGGTAAGCATAATACTTTGATGTAATTTTAGTCCATTACACATTTCCATCCACAGAGGACATGAAAAAAAGGAATACTGCCGTTCTTGTTGCAAGTAACTTCAGTATAAAATGGTTTTATGTCTGTAACCAACCTTTTCTCCTTTAGATTAAAGAACTCCGCTTACTTCTAACTTTCTATATATATTACACTTTCTAGGCATTAAATAGCCTTGCTGGTTTTCCTTTGGACTCTCTAATTGATCCGTATCTGTCCTCAACTGGACATTCTATGCCATTTGGCTCAAAAGAAAAGATGGAGAAGTGACTTGATCATTGTGGGTAAGTATTTATACAATAAGATAGCTGATAGTTTGTTTCTTTCTTTTCTCCCCACTCTTTGACAAGAATGTAACACTCCTAAAAACCACTTTCAGGGTGAAAATAAGTCAGTTTCCTAGCAGTAGAGATCATTTCAGAATACAAGACTGTATCAGTGAATGAGCATTAACATCTCATGTCTTTGAATGAGTTCAACAAATTCAGGTATTTTTCCAGTAGATATGTTTAAGTTGGTTCATGGGAAGGTTTTATGTTCCATATATAAAGATAAGACAAAAGAACCCCAGCTAGCTCTTCTGAACTCAGGGAGGATTTTTAGGAAGTTTCCAAATAATGGGAAGCACAGATAATGACAAAAATTTTGCTGCAGAACTTCCTTCCTCCACCAGACACCACTTGATTCTTTCTTTCATTATTTGCTACAAACAAAAGCCTAAATAACAATGAGAAACTACTTGCCAAACTTACAAGTAACTTAAGGAAATCAGTAAAATGTCAATAAGGTAATGACGTATTCCAATGGCAAATACAATACAAGCTAATCAACAATATCCTCAGATGCTGACCCTTTTTTGTGATTTAGAGAGACACAGTCACTGCAAAATTTTGAATGGTGCAAAAAAAAAAAAAAAAAAAAGCTTAAACACCTACTGGCAATTGCTGATTTTTACAGTTTACCTCCTCCTTCCTCCTTCTTACCTTTCTTGTGGAACAGCAAACCAGTACTCATGCTTTTTGTCCCTTTGTGCATACTGTTGCATTGTTGCACTTGCTTGAGAAACAAATGTTTTTCTCATGGGTTTTCCAACCCTGAGACACAGAAACTTGTGAGATCGATGTCGTCTTTTTTCTTTCATAACAGAAGAACCTATTAATAAAGACAAAGTAAGCTATCCACAATGTACTAAAGAGCTTAACAAAACCACTAACTAATTTTATATTAGGCAACTGAGGTATACAGGACATTTATATAAATAAGTAATGGGAGATGGGGTAAGGTAAGTAGTAATAATTACCTGCCTCTTTTTGTTACGTAAATTGCATCAGCAGAATTAACTTCAGAGTACAACACACTAAGTAATTCTAACATTTATTTCTTCTTCCAACTGCAGATCACATTATTAAAGCTTTTCATCCATGCTTGAAAGTATTCAGAAGGTATTCTTGATGCATACTCTCAAAATAGAATCACCACCCTCCCACTATTGAACAGATATCCCACATACATGAAAAAGATAGTGTTAAATAAGTATTTTGGCTTGATTCCTACATGTCAGAGCTGTTCTTTAGTTACTTGTCATTTACAAGGGAAAATATTCTGGCCCTACTGATACAGGATTAGGATGAATTTTAATTTGTTAGCTATACCAAACACCTCAATGGCATGAACACCATCTCAGGATGAAGTATACTGGATGTTGCAGTACAGGATTTTTCTCTCTGGTTGTATATTTAATTGAACTAATAGAATTATATGATTACCCTCAAGATCTGAATTGTCAAGTCAGCACAAGGTAAAGGAAGAAGTCTTCTTAAAATTGTTTCTTTACTAGATTAATTGCCAAAATCTTCCAGCAACAAGAGACTTTTTTTAAAGCAAGAAACGAAAACACAAATTTAAGAGTTATTATGACCAGTTATTATGACAATAAAGGGCTTTACCCTAGTTCTGGTATTACATGTTCAGACAGGTAAGTTTCAGTATCCCAGGACACATCTTTTCTTTACAGCTGAAGTTCTCCTTCAATGTCTCTTCAGACCACAGATCCACTAAGCACAGAAAACACCACCTTCCTGATCTGTAAACATTGCAACTATGTTTTCTCAACCAGATTTTCACAGTAAAGTTTAGAACACCATCATTCCACAAACGAGTATTTTTTTAATAACTATTTAAATGTGTGCCTCCTAATTTTCAGTCATATATTCAGTCAACATTTTAGAATTACACCTGCATTAGACATAACAAGCATTATTTGGAAGTATTTTTTTAATGAGTAAGCTCAAAGGTAAATTGTCAGATTGAAAAGAATAACACTAAAAAGAAACAAAAATGAACAAAAAAGCATGTTTCATAGGACTGGCACACAAACTCTGTGGCAGTGTTAGATAAGTAGTCTTCAAATGATTTTGGTCCTTCAGAGGTAGCAGATTAGGACTTCCCTGAGCTCAGAGAAGTGGGATTATGGTTCTAGGTAGCAGATAGAATAAAAACAAACCATTTAGCCCTGCCCCAAGTCTCAAAAAGGCTATTTCAGATGCCTTTTTATTTAGTGAGTTCTCCAGTATCTTCCTGTATGTTTGATACAGAATGAGAAAAGATTTCAGCAATGGCTACTGTATGTTTCATGTTTCTTGTTTTTCCTTTCAATCTCTGCCAATATTCAGCTAACTGAGCAGCAGACAGACATGTTATCATTAATGCTATTTTAGCTTCTTTATACACAAACAAAATTAGAGACCATTACAATTTCTCAAAAGTATCAACTACATCTAGATTTGTTTCAGTCCAGCGTCTGTAAAAACAGACAAGTATAATAGAGGCTTGGGAAATAAAAAAATTAAAAATAGATACAAGTGAGACCTTTTATGTTATTCTAGTATACTCATATTTATCTACTTGCATTGCATCACCTGTTCAACATTCAGAACAAACATTCAGATCATTAATTCCAAACTCAGAAACGTCTGACCTCTGCAAAGATCAAAAAACGGTAGCTCCCAAAACTCCCACAAAAGAGAAAAAAATTCAACTAAGTTCCTGCTATACAAAGGAGACAAAAAGACTATCTAGGTAAGTTAATGATCCAAAACTCATAGTATGACTACTTCAGAGTTTTATTTTGAGAAAGGTTGCTTGAAAGTGTTTACTATTTTTCAAATTTTAAATGACCTCGTGTTTTAGTGACCTACTGTCAATAGACGTCATATTCAGTCTGATGGTTTTCAAGAGCTACACAGCTGATCTATGCTTTTACCTTGGTTCTATTTCATTGTGCCTGTAGAAGCTTCAGATTGACAAATGTTAATTCATAATTTACTGGTTTATTAGCATTCTTCTAATACAACATGCAAGAATAACAAACATGTAATAATTCCTACTGAAGCTGGACTGAAGTAATTGGTATGAATCTCCAAAAAGGATCTTGTGCTTTATATATTTTTTCTTTGTATTTTATCCCATCAGCCTTGAGTGAGGCAGCAGCACTATATGCATATAAGGTTTCTAGCCAGCACTGTTGTACAGGACTGTATGCAGACACTCTTCTGGTTATACATATATATGTATTTACTCTGCAAATACACAGATCACGTAACACATGAAAAACTTGCAGTCATTCAATGATACAATCTTACAGAAAACCAAAACTAAAGCATTTAATGCAACTGAGTTACATATATTCATTTGTAAGGAAAGCAACAATTGTGTCAAAGAACACTTAGTACCTTCACAACGAGCAACTATTGCTAGCTGACATTTGTCAGAGAACTACTTCTAATATTTAAAAGTCGGATGCATCATTCTGCATCACAGAATGATGCAGCTATTCATCTGCTTCAAATTTCAAAATACAGTTACTTCCTTAACAGCAGAAGAAAAAACCCAAAATTCAAACAACCAAAGAAAATAGACCAAAAACTGTATCAGATTCTGAAGTGTAGATGAACTGTTAACCAAAGAATGCACCTCTATTCAATATAATTTCAACTTTAATAATTAACATAAGAAATTTGATTTTCAAATGCACTTCACTTATCTTTAATGCCTGTCACAAACTAACAGATTCTCTTCTAGTCCCCTAAATATTGCACAATTAAAAGAAATAGTTTAGTTATCTCTATTAGTAAGACGGTAAGACATCAGAAAGTGACTAATAAATTTTTATAAAGCAAAATCAAATTCATACAGAAGCATATTTAAGTTGTTTAAAGGCACAGTGTTTAAAGGCGTAGTATTTTTCTATATCATAAAAACTTGTACAGACTTTAAGGGTAACTAAGAATCTCAGGCCCTGATCTTTGCAGAAGAAAAAAAGATACTCAAGAAATAAAACCTGGTTCTTCCCTGTATCCACAGCACTAGTCTCCTAGCATCTAGCTCTTATTTGTCTTGAATAAAGCTTTTTGGATGCTTAACCTTGTTCTAGTCAGCATAAAAGTATGACAAAATGCAAGTGAAACAAAATTCTGAAAGTACCAAACTGTGTTAAGACTCCAGTGTTTGTTGCTTACAGAGTAAACCTTAACCACAAGGCCGATATGCTATAAATAACATCAAATTAATTCCTTAAAATTCATACATACACATGTACACTGGGATCAAAATTTAAGCAACAGCTGATTGCTAAAGAGTATTTTTAACTGTGAGCTGTATAGCTACCAATGCACCCTGGATCTCATTTTACAGGTTTAAATCTCTCCTACAAAGATATTTTGATTTAATATGACCATAAATATAATCTCAATGAAGAAGAATTACAAAGTTATCCATGTTCTTAGTTTCCTAAGCAATATTTTCTCCACTAGTTTATGTAAAGTTTAACTTTGGCATATGTTCAAGCCAATGAGAAATATAACCAGCGCATGGAGATGTATGTTATACACAAAGAAAAAAATCCAAAAATTCCATTAAACTGGAGGGTGACACATTGTAAATCCAAATACCCAGACTCACCTTCTAACCGCCCATCTCCTGCAGATACAGTTTTCTGACTGGTTTCTTTTTGTGAATCCTGGTGCATGTTTTCTCTTTGCTGTTTTGTTTGTTGCATAGTGTGGGTCTTCCAAAGCTTGCGGAGTTCTTCAACTTCTGCCTCTGAGTCTTGACCTTGCTCTCCCACTACTTTTCCTTTGCTAGGTGTCTCTTTCTTTTGAGAGTCTGTGGTATCTTCACAAGCTGGACATTCCTCTTCCATCTCATTATCGGCTTTTTTCGCTAGTGAGGAACC
>VYZT01009118.1:21069-32408 GCA_013400735.1 Pomatostomus ruficeps | reverse complement strand
ATTGCTACCACAACACTCACACAGAAGGCTGATGCTGTAAAAAAAATTTGCACACTCTCACTAACAAAGCAAGGACATATATCTTTAGTACAGCCTTCACCATGAATTATCTCCTGCCTTCATATTAAGGGCTCAGACTTGGTGCTGATGCTGATTGTGTGCATTTGGTGAGCCTGGGGGAAGAGAAATGCAGGGAGTTCCTGCAGCCATTGTGGGTTAAGTCCTCAGTCTGTAGCACTTCTTGTCCCCTGACTGCTGCAGGATCCAGTGCTGAATTCTACCCTGCCTTCAGCTGCAAGAGGCAAAAGCACACTGCAGACCACAGTACAGAGTCTGATCAATGTTTGACCTAGCCAGTGATTTAATCAACAGGACAGCATGAATGCACTGATGACGCAGAAAAAGCATCACAATTCTGAATGTTACAGTGCACAATTAACATTTCCTTCATCAGGTTTCTTATAAGCAACACTAATAAAGACCTACTTTGGTGTCACTTGCTCCCATGGCACTGTCCTCATTGCTCCCCTAATACAGCCTTTTTTTATCACATAAGGCATCTCTAATCTCTTTTACATGAGACGTCTAACAAAAAAAGCTGACAGTATCTATATGATATACTTTAAATAACAACTAATATTTAAACACATTCCTGAGATGAAAATTTAAGACTAGTTTCTTGCTAATTGCTTTATCCATCACATCTTTACTCTGTATCTGTTTTTACTGATGGTTAAAATGCATAGTTTCTACAGACACAAAAATAAGAACATAGAATAGTATTAATAAGGAATAGACTAAAGAACACCAGACTCACAAAAGCAGCAAGGGTTCTGTTCTAGAGGTAACACAGTCTGAGACAACATTAGCTGTATGATAATTCAAATGTGCTATTCCCACCACAGAAACAATTAGGGGAATGTAATAGATCCTTTTGTCCTGTCTTGGCTTCTCCTAGAAGGTGTACTGTCCTACCTCTCCCTCTCATGGCAGTCATTTTCCTCTCAGATGACTAACAGCTTAGGTGGTTAAAACTGTGATCACTAGGAAACTCTGATTTTCTGTTGCACATAAACTTGTTTATCTCTGGACTTCATTTGATCTAGACAATTTTGATTACTCACTTCCATCCTGTTTTTCAGTTATTTTCTAGTCACTTTCCCTTTCCTGCTTTTATCTGCCCTGGCACAATACTGCAATACTTGAATTTCAAAAATGATATGAGAACTATTTAAATGAAAATAAAAGCTTCCATGAGCATTATTATTTCAGTTTTGATAGTATCTTTAGGATACTTGTTCTTAATATACCTGACATGACAGACATAAGAGGATGAACTCCAGCTTAAGAGAAAGATCCTTCTTAGCTGAAGAGCTAACTAAAAATTCGGATTCAGCTTATGCTGCCACATGTATTTAAAAAATAGAGACAACAAGAGAGAGAAAAAGGAAAGTAGTATACTGCTACCAGAATACAAACACATGTCAATAAAAGTACCTCAGACAGTGGGAAGGCAAATCTCATAGCAAGGCTCCAGGTCTTTTTTTATTTCCTATTGTATTAAACAGGAGATAATATTTTAGCATCGCATTGAAAGAGTTAAAAGGAATGCCTTTCGACAGTCATTGGCTATCAATCAACACAAGACAATATACAGGGCTATATTTAAACACCCCTTCCCAAGACTGCCAAATATTTCTTCACAAGACTTAAGCAGCCTGTGAACTGACACTGATGTTATCTGAAGTTTAAAGGTGTTTATTCTCCTGGTGCTCAAAAGGAATCATCTTTCTGCAAGTGGTTGGCTGTACCAGAGGATGCCTTCTCTGGGTCAGCACATGCATAACCAGACAATCGTTCGGCAGCTTGTAAAATATGATTGCATATGAGATTTTGATGGCCTAAGGGAAGTTCTGAATATCAGAGGCTCATAATTAGAATACCTATGCATTTGATTCAATAGAGTTTCCATCAATGTCACAGAGATGAGTAGTTATGAATTTCAGAGTAATCTCTGCTTGTACGGACTGATTTATGTACTTCCAACTTTGGACAAATGAAGGGTGAAGAGTTAAAACTCTTCTACCTAGAGACCTCTTTATCCTTTGAAGGGCTCTGAAATTTATAATTGCATCTCTTGGTGCTCAGGATCAAGCTCCACAGTTGGTAACTCATGACCTATTCATGATCATGCCATCCATCCACTTTCAGTCATTCTGTCCTCTTATCTGTAAATTCACAGTCACACCATGTAGGATATGTGGATCTGCTGATAAGACATTTTTGCAGGAAAGAGAATCTGGGCAGATCACCAGTTCGGTTGCCAGAGCTGCTGGCAGCAACTCTAACATCTCATTTATTCCAGATTTATAAAGATCCACTGCGCTGATCTGAGAATAGAGCTGAGTGTTTGACTTGTGTGATAATAGACAAACTTGTATTTGGTACTAAATATAAAGTTAAATACATATTGATAAGATTATGCAGTGTGGGACAAAAAACAACCATCTTGTTACCATTAAGATTTTCATAGCTCCTGAACTGTGGGCTTGGGTTTCCTTTGGTTTTGCTTTTGGGTTTGCATTAGTGGGTTTTGGTTGTTTTTTCATCTTTATTTAATTTCCAATGACGGCATTTTACTGGAATTATACATAACTAAAAACTAAGGTTCTAGTGTATCACACAAGACAGGATACATAACCCTGGATTCAGAATTTAAAATTAAATCAAATTTCATCATTCTTCTTAAGACTGTATTGAATGGAGTACTACTTATGAAAACTTCTCTGTTAACTGTGGGGGGAAAGCACTACAGCAGAAAACCAAACAAACTAGAAAAACTCATATACAGTTTCCGTTTCAAAGTTCTGCAGTATCACCGTCTACCCACTACCTAGTTAGATAATAAAAAAGGAAGATGCTAACTAAGCTTCAGATGGAAATAGATTTTGTTAAATGGTCTTTTGATACTCTCATTTTCTTGGAAATCTTTTTTGTTTGTGTGTGTGTGCCCATGTGCATGTATGTGTATTTTTATAATTTTAAATACATAATACCACATGAATGAAAAAGAGATTTTTAAAAGGAGATTTTTATAGGGCTCAACATGGATAAAGAAACTACAGTAACATTACTGTCAGATGTTCTGCCACAGATGCTTAGGCATCTCTGGGCAATTATAGAGGACTTGGCTCTGTCTGTAGCATTCAAAGTGCACATTCTTAAAAGAATGAGAGGTATCCATTATGTTTCTTTCTTTTCTAAGTATTTTCAAAGCGATAGTGGTAGACATTTCTCTCCATTAGTAAAGACTGTAATTCTGCTGCACAACTGCTAAACAATAAGGTTTTGAAATTAGTTTTGTTGAACAGTGAAAGTAATTTCTCAAATTAAAAAAAAAAAAAAAGACCTCTACTGGCAAAATGCATTTTACGATTTACTGTTGAATGGTTCAAGAAGCGGCTCTTCACTGAGCAGCATGGCACAGGGCCAGAATGAACTATTTCAAAAATCACTGTTAGGCATACGCCAATTTGATACACAGGATTTAGCAATACAGATGAGAATGACTCTGTCTGTATGTGATCATGTTCTGCTAAATTTTAGCAGTCCCTAACTGTATACTCATCTTCAACATGAGGAAATTTGTTCGTAGACAACTAAATTTGTTTTAAAGGAGGAAAAATTTACCAGGCTGGATAATAGCACTTTTTATGTGCTTAGTTTACTCATTTTGTTTTGGAAATTGATTTTCAATGGGCAATTCAAAGCATAAAATGATGAAATATTGAAAAAGTTTAAATCAAGAAAGAAAATGTTGTGAGCATATGAGAGAGAGAGAAGTGTGAGCTCTTGGTTAGCCTTGCATGTCTTTTCTGCCTCCACTTTCTCTTCTTCAATGAATAATGTGGGGGCTTACAGTAATGGATCTGTACAACATGATGCAATATGCACATAGATCAGTAATATTTTTAATTGGAGTCCTACAACCCCCTGATCTAAGATAACAACAATTCAGGTATCAAAGTGTTTTGGTTTGTGTTTGGGTTTTTTTTACATAACAAATGATGAAACTTAACATCAAGTTATCAACTGATATGGCTTAAGAAATAATGTGTAGTCTTGGAGCATTTGTGACTAAGTCCAAAGCTAAGTGGTTAAAGATAAGAATAAGGTTAAACCTAGTTGAGCCAATGAGATAGCCTGTGAAACCAGATGAACAAGGCTGTTAAATAAGGTACATTTAGTTGGATGCAAATCTCTCAATGACACAAGAAGCACCACCTAGGAAAAGCTTCGTAGGTCACAAATGAAATTATAAGGTACTGTTAATAAATACTCACTCATTTAGAGATACCTGACAAGGTTTCAGTTAGCATTTAAGGAATGAAACAGGCTCGCTAAAACCCCCTCACTTACCAAAATCATAGTTCATTAAATGATATGCACACACGATGCCTTGTCTACAGACAGCTTTTACAGAAATATACCTATGTATGCTGTGCCTGTGACAAACACGTATACTGCTGCAATCCTAATAAAGACACAATTCTAGTAACTTAAATTACTTTTACCTACATAGCTTGTTTCCCTATACATACCTGAAGAAACTACTAATGAAAGTATATATGCATTAGTATAACCAGAGACATGCTGTTGGGTTTGTATCATCTTCAATTACAGCTAAATGACATCACTTTGGGGTATTTAAA
Source organism: Pomatostomus ruficeps (assembly GCA_013400735.1). Taxonomy (NCBI): domain Eukaryota; kingdom Metazoa; phylum Chordata; class Aves; order Passeriformes; family Timaliidae; genus Pomatostomus; species Pomatostomus ruficeps. The sequence goes on along the minus strand of VYZT01009118.1, from coordinate 27,696 downwards.
TCATTACTCACATGAGTAATACCTAATCATGAGAAGAGTGTCTGTGAAATTAACTTGCCAGTGAAAGAGAGAAGGATTGAGTCTGGAATCAAGTACATTAATTTAAAATGCAGTTCTTCAGCTGTGAAGCTGTATTTCATAAGCACAGGTAAGTTTGCTAGACTCTTTCCATTGACCTCGGGAGCAATACCTCTTGGGAGCACCTCAGCTTTTTTTACCCAGTATAGGAACTTCCAACATGGTGAAGGAAAAGTATAAGTTTCTCTTATTGTTCAATTTGATTTGCAATTCACCAAAAAAAAAAAAAATTTTGAATTAATATTAATTATATATGCTTTAAAAGGTCTGAGGGAGCCCTCCATGATTAGACAAAGTCACAGTCACCTATACATGTAACACATACAAAAACTGTATATAAATATATATATATATGCATGTACATATATATATATAAAAACTACATTTCTTTTTCAAAACTGTACATTAATTCTTCTGTTCTGTCAGTATGATATTGATATAAAATAATATTTTTTTGCATTAGTTTCCGATGACATTGTAAATATCATCTTTTTCTCTGTAGGAAAAACATACAGGAAACCTTAAGAGAAACAAATATTTGTACTCTGACCCTACAAGTCTGCAGTTGGTGGCCCTATGACTGCAGTTTGGCCATGCTTGGATCCTCTGCAACCTGTGTGAAGATTGAAGACTGTGCATGAGTATCACCAAAGCCTCCCAGGAGTCCTAGGACATGCTGCTGGAGCACTGTGTCGCTTCCCCTCACAGACAACCCTCTTAGGAAAGATGTTTCTTGGCTAACTCTTACGGAACAGCTTGGCCAGGGATGAGCTGCTAGTGCAGTTGTATAGTGCAGGACTGGAAGTACTGTCAGAAAAAGCTCTACTCTTTAGTTTAATTTGACCTGTTGGTTTTGTGAAGAAATGACAAAAACTGCCAATGGGGACTGGGAGTAACACTGCAGCACAGTGATTTCTGTTCTCAGGAGGTGCCTGATGAGGCTTTTCGTTCAGAGCTCTGACCTTCCCTGCTCTCAAGAGGTCATGAAGTACTTTCATACAGTTTACTACAAGAGAAGTGTGTAGCATCAGCCTGCCTAGATCTTCCTGAACACAGATGTACATGACAATGAATTTTAAATAAAACAGATATGGAATTTCAAAATCTTTTGCTTGTAATGCTCCCACAAGATCTCAGGCATTAAAATAGTCTTGGCAATTTTGTCTGGAGAAAGTTTTTGGAATAGCTTCAAATTAATTTAGTTATCTAGCCTGTTTTTAGGAAGGAACTAGCTCAATATCTGTATGATATTTTTAAGATAATTAGACTACCAATGACAACTTGGATACAATAAAGAACTTTGGCCAAAGAGCAGAACTTCTGTCACTTCATCCAAACATTTTCACTATGATATATTCAAAAATAAATTATGATTAAAGGAAGTCAGTACTGAATTCTGTGGCTGAAGGTACAGCTCTGCCTGGGCCAGGATTTACAAAAACACACTGCAGACCATCACAGTAATCTACAGATTACTGCCTGTACTACCTTTCAAAACTTTTCTTTTTCTTCAAAATGTTTTGATTGCAGTCTTTAATCCACAACTGTGTCATAAAATTACCATGATAATTTATATTGTGAATAGTTAGCTGGTGTTTGAGTTATGAAAGTGGCTTGTTGACTTGAAGGCCAGGCCAGAATATTATCTGTGACATATGACATTTTGCTTAGTAAGGAGCAGATCCTACAAAATACTGACCAGGGCCTGCTGGAAGCAAGTCACCTCTCAGCTGGAGCCAAAGTAAAACCACCACAATCTGGCAATGATCTGATCCTATACATCAAAAGAGTTGTTTTTTTGTTGTTGTTGTTGTTTTTTTTTTTTTTTATTCTGAAAGGACTTAAGCAGTTTCAAAGACAGTACCTTTGAATGATAAACAATTTTCTGTGTCATATTCCTTTGTAAATACATCCTTGCAATAAACTAGGCTAGAAAAGGTTTATGAAAAAAACCCCAAACTAAATAAAGCAGTCATAGGTTGAAGTGAAATATACAGGAGTCTGTTTCTAGGCAGAGCTGAAACACAAGATTTCTCTTAGAAAGGGAAACTTTACAGACCTTGTTCGGCATCATTAAGTTTTCAGGGATGCTGAATAGAGCATGATAGATTTGTTTTAAGTTGCTGCTAGTATTTAATTTTGATACAGTTCAAGGGGCCATGTCAGAAGAAGGAATCAAAGACAAAAAAAAACCCCCAAAAATAACCTGTTAACTGGGAAAATCATCAGTTATAAAAAAAAAAAAGGAAAAGTGTAAGAAGGTCCCAACATCTTTCACCAGTGACTGAAAATATCAGATTAAATTGTAGTATTCCTGGGGCATATTGTAAGATGTGATTAGAATATAATTTGTTAAACAGAGAACAGCTTTTATTTCAAACACTTCTTTCCTGAGAATCATCTATGGCTTAAGGTTTGAGTTTGTTTAAAATAAATGAATAAAACATGCCATCATTTTAATGATGATCTTTTTGTGGTTGTTTTTCTTTAAAAGAAGTCAATTACTTGAAAGGTGTGGGTTACACATAGCTGTAGGGAAATTGAAGCTCATATCTTCAGTGTATGTTAAATTAGCCTTCTTTAAAAAAATAACAACTGTACATTATTCTTTTCCACCTTTTTTAATAAGAGAAAAAAATACAAATATTTGTTTTTAAAAAAAGGAAAGAAAAATAATTTTTTATACCTCTGGGGCAAGTTCCAACTCATTTTGTTTCTTGAGGAAATAAATAAAAAGCATTGGCAGAAAGACTCCTAAAAAGATTGCCCAAGGGGGAAGGAAGGAAACACCTAAAAACATCATATTACCAAGCACTGTGGTAATCAACTACAATCTGAGAAATGTCAAACAGAGGTATTCATCTATCCAAAGATTTTGCTGATCAAGTCCTTAACTGCCATTTACAATCACTAAGTAAAATATGGAATATAATTGTGGATATAAACAAGAGGCAAATTAGTATTGGGAAGCTGGGTTTAATAATCCCCTAAAAGAGTCCATCTGTTTTATAAAGACCCCTTTTTCCTTGATCTCTGACATGTATTCCTAATATAGACACAACTGGAATTATTTTCTTTTTTTTAAATTTTTTGAACACCCTGGTACTATAAACTCTACTCATAGTATATCTGGTCTGAGTATTTCTCTCAAGTTTCAATTATGTAAGCACAGAGGGGCAATAAAATTTCACACAGGTTCAGCCTGGTTTAGAGTAAGTATTATAACATCAGACAAGTATAAATGCAATTCCTTTAGTACTGATGTTCAATAGCACTGGTTACTTCTTATTTTTCTGATTTTTGCAAATGTTCATCATATTGTCACTGGAATAGCTGAAATAGATTGAAACATCTTTCAAAATTCTAGATTCATGTTTGGAACTGGAGTTCGGTTTTGTTTTCCTGCTTAAAACACTAGGAAATCACATGGTTTGCAATGAATATAAGACTGATAACCTAAAAAAATAGGTGATTTGCAGGTATAAAAGACTAAAACAATTTATAGCCTGTGTTTCCAATCCACTATGGTGAAGGGAAAAAAACACCATTGACTACACCCTTCTCACAGATAGAGGTCACTAATGGACTGGATTTGAATCTGCCTAGTGAAAGCCTGAAAGTTACATTAAAGTATCCTAGACAAAAATGAACTAATTTTGAGATTAAAGAGGTAACAGAAATGATTAAGAAATAAAGCTCTCACCTTCCTGGAAACAGTATTATCTTAAGTGTGCCTTCTTTTTAGTCCTTTAAATAGAAAGTTCAGTACAGGAAAAGCCTGATAGTTGTACTTGTTTCAACTCCTTTTTGTTTTCTTCACTTGGTAAAACTACATCTCTCCTTCTTTGCTGCAGGAAGGGTAGGGAAGTCAACCCTAATGACATCCCACATTTTAGATACTGCTATTTTAAGCAGCTGAATGCAAGCACATTCTTGATTCTTGAAGGAAAGCATAGCCTATGTAATGCAGATACCAACTGGGAGGGTGTAGGGTTGCGCAAAGGAGATATGGCTACATCCTAAATCAAACTATCCAGCAGGCCAGGATACAAATGTGACTTGTAACAGTGGCTCAAATTAGATCCAGACTTCCCCAAGCCAAACACAGATAACACCACCTTATACAAAATACAGAGTGTACATGAGTGTGGGGAGCGAATCTTAAGAACGCTGGGTGCATTCTAGCACCACTTCTTGCTAAAGCCTTGGACTTTGGAAAACACTGATGACTGTTCTAGTCACAGGTAGTTTTATAGACACTGTATTTACACAGTGCTCTGACTTGTTTCACCTACAGTACTCCAGGCCTGAACTCTCTTAACTGCCTCACTACCATATCAGGATACAGAACAACCATTGAAACAGCTTCTTGAAGTCTCTCCTCACATAATTTTCAGAAACAAGATCAACACTAACATTCTAACATCGCTTTTGTCACATAGAAACAGTGCCTTTAAAATCATATCTGTTATATCTTTTAAATTATTTAACATTTATATCTTTTTCATTATGCAAAGTTTATGTCTCAGTGATAACATTGCATATATTGACTCTTTCAAAGAAGGAAAGAAAGGTGGATAGAGGTGTAAGTGCAGTACCTTTTAAGTGTTTTGAAAAAAATGCCAAGATGAACTTTTCTCCTTCCAAAAATACATATATCAAAAATCAAGTAATTAATTTCCTCTTAAACTACAAATATATAAAAGTCTTTCTTTGGAGAAAGACCATGTCAGTCAATGAAGTAAAAAACTAAGTCCATGGAAAATTGTGGGGGTTTTTGTATGGTTAGTTGGGTTTATTAAACCAAAACACTGATCAGTGTCAACCTCTAAACTGGTTTAATTTCCCTGCAAGCACTGTAAAGTTAGTTACAGTAAATAAACCTCTCTTTAACACACACCCTGACTTTCAGAGAGAAAATCATCAGTTATGATTGAGAGGGAAGGAATGAGAGAGGGAGGTAGAGAGGGAGAGGTCTGACTTGCTTTAGTATCTTTTCCTGCTCCTCGTGCGAGGAACCTCTCCCTTTCTATTTGGCTGAGCTCCACATTGCAAAAAGCAGCATCTGAAGAAATCTAATCAGTACCTTCCACACACAGTACAGGAATTTACACGGATTTGTGCCTTGGATTTATTAGCTTATTGTAAGCCTTAAAACAGATTTCCTCCATCAAAATTAATTAAAAGCTCCTGTTGACTGCTTCCCACTCCGAAAAGAAGGTGGAAAATCTTATTCTCCTAACTTTGCTGATTGTTTACTTATCTTTTATGGGGTTTTATATAATGTTCAAGAGAAGTCTCTTCAGCTGCTTGACTTCCTTTCGCGATCTGCTATTTTTTGTTCACACACCATCCCCACGCACCCAGCCCCCCGCAGTATTTGTTCTTATTTTGTCAGATCCCCGTCTAACTCGTCAGGTCTCTGAGCGCCTCCTTTGTATTCCGAAGTCCTGATCCGATTCTCTGAACCTCGCCCCCACCCACTCACCGCCAGCGCCGCTCCGGAGGCTGCTGATGGGGATCTGATGGATCCTCCTGCCGAGTGCAGCTCCCGACTCTCCCCGTAGATTCCTTAACACTTGACAGCGCCGAACTAAGCAGACTACCTCTTCCAGGCAAGGCTCAGCTCTCAAGGTCCCGTTTCTCCGAACCGCCTCCCAAAGAGAACGGCTGGCGGAGCCCACACAGGCGCTTTGCCGGTGCCCCTGCCGCAGGGGTAGTCCTCGGCTCTCCCCTCCCCACGGGGTGGGGGCCAGGCTCGGCACCCTCCCGCTCGGCATGAAACGCGACTGGGGGCCGGCACCTCGCTGCAGCTGCCAGCTCCGAGTCCCGCTCCTGAGCCCCACGCTGGCGCAAAGCAGCCCGGGGACCCTGCTACACTTGCCCCCGGCCATTCATAAATCCACACTTGTGTGTGCCCGGCGCCGCTTACACGGGGCTCAAACGCGGCTAAAGCGGTATTCCTGACACAGCCTGATCTCGGCTCCTCAACTTTGCCATCTGGAAGAAGGCAAAGGGCACCGCGGCTTTAGATCGCCCGGGGCTAGAATTACCAGAAAGGAAAAGAGTGAGAAATGAAATCCCAACTGTACCTGGCGGTGTCTGGGAATCCCTCGCCGGCACCGATCGTAATCCCCCTCCGCGCCTCTGGCCCCCCACACCAAAACTTTGCCGCCGCCGCTCCTCGGTGGTGGCCGCCGCCGCCCTCCGCCCGGCGCCGCTCCCGGCCGGCCCCGTGGGCCCGTTCCCCGCCGGCCGCCGCCGCTCCGAGCGACCCCCGCGCCTCCCGCGCCTTCCTCCGCCCTCACGAGGCGGCGGCATCGTCCTACCCCCTGCTCCGCCACCTCCTCCTCCGGCGCGCAGCCCACGGTTCTGGCATGCCCAACGCACTTTCTCTCCTCGAGTCGTTCTCTCTTTCCCGCGCCGTTTCGCCTTCTCCGGTAAATAAATAAACGAGAGGGGACCGCGGCTACGCTTGGTCTTGGGGTTTCTTTCTTTTTTTTTTTTTTTTTTTTTTTTTTTTTTTTTTTTCCCTTGGAAAATTTAGAA
>VYZT01009118.1:0-20464 GCA_013400735.1 Pomatostomus ruficeps | reverse complement strand
ATGCGCAGATCCCGACCCCCGCCCCGCCTCGCTGCCGGGCCGGCGCTGCGGGAGACGGAGGTGCGGGTATCGCCGCCCTTCGCGGCGGGACTGCCCCGGTACGGCTGCTCCGGGGACTCTCGGAGTGTATCGGGGTGTATCGGAAGGGAAGTCGGGAAGTGAGCTGAAAAACTCCCCAAGCTGCGGTTCTGGGAGATGCCCTGGCTAGCAATAATTACAGCCGTGCTCTCCACCAACATGGCGATATTTCATGTGCAGCCGTCGACGAGCCCGCCTCCTCCACCCTCTTCTTTTCCTCTCCTTCCTCCCTTGCGAACTTTTAGATAGGCAGTAGCAGTATGCAACAAATATAACACAAAATAAAAGAATCTCCAACCCTCAGGGAAGAGACGGACCTTCTCTAGTATTCTGTCTGATTTTCATAATCAGTCATAAAGACTTTAAAATCGCTGGAGAAACCGCCTTTTGCCCTAAAGCGGTAACAACACCCACTCCCCTCACCCCCGTTTCTCCTGTGCACATTCAGTGCGTGTGCATATGAGTGTGTGTATGTGTGTGAGTGTGTGTGTCCGTGCCGGGCTGTCTGCGCTTGTTTCGGAGTAACCCTATCCCCGCCGTCTAGCTCCCTAGTAGGCTACTGCCTTGCCCTGGCAAGTCCACTAAAGACAAGGCTGTTTAATACCGAGAACTACTTGAGCGGTCGATGCAGCCGTCAAGGTAGGACGTGGGGTGTGCGAAGAGAATTTTTGCCTCAAACTCCTCCATTAGTAAAGAAAACGCACAGCACAGCTTTTGCTGCGAGTCACTTTAAGAAACGGGCTGGGGAGGGATGGAGGAGATGGAGCTGATCAATGCCATGTGTCGAGGAAATAGAAGAGGCAACCGAAATGCCTCGGGCTTGGCTTCCCCCTCACCCCTGGCTGCTCAGTGGCTTCTCTTTGCTCGGCCGTACCTCAAAAGCTGAATCACTCGCCATTAGTGATGGCCAAGCTCCGCGCCTCCTTCGCCCTTCGCTTGGGGGGGCTAAACTACTCACGACTTCAAAGGCTGAGTAAAGCCGTACCGAGGAGCCTCGGCGAGGGTCAGCCCCGCCGCCGTGTGCTCGGTGCACCTCCCGCCCCCACGCTCGCCCTGCCCTCCGAGGGAGAGCTTCGGAGAATGCCCGCGTATGGACAGCCCGGAGCCAAGCCGAGACGAGCCGAACCGAGCCGAGCCGAGCCGAGCCGCCTGCTCCCTCGGAGAAGGACTTGTCCCTCACCTACGCGGAGTGATGGATGGGGGTGGGGAGCGAGCAGGGAAGGGGAAGCGCAGGTAGCCCGGCATATCTCAGGGGACTCAGCAAGAGAAACGGAGTTAAGGACGAGACTCTCCTCCCTTCCCCGGGGCCGGGGTCTGCTCTACGCCCCCGGGATGGAGGGGAGGCAGCCCGGGGCCCTCCGCGGATCCCAGCCGGCCGGGAAGAAGAGGGTGTGACACGGGTCAGTCCCGCGGTCAGAGCCTGCATCCCCGGCTCAGAGCAGGGGCTGCTCTGTACTCGAGCCTGCTCGCAGCTTCCAGCTGGTCCCGAGGGATGAAAGGATCAGGAGCACCGTAGAGTACAAAGGCTAATGAACAACCTTTTTTCAAACGCAGTTCTAGGTATTTTTTTTACTTTCTAAGATTTCTTTCTTTCTTTCTTTCTTTCTTTCTTTCTTTCTTTCTTTCTTTCTTTCTTTCTTTCTTTCTTTCTTTCTTTCTTTCTTTCTTTCTTTCTTTCTTTCTTTCTTTCTTTCTTTCTTTCTTTCTTTCTTTCTTTCTTTCTTTCTTTCTTTCTTTCTTTCTTTCTTTCTTTCTTTCTTTCTTTCTTTCTTTCTTTCTTTCTTTCTTTCTTTCTTTCTTTCTTTCTTTCTTTCTTTCTTTCTTTCTTTCTTTCTTTCTTTCTTTCTTTCTTTCTTTCTTTCTTTCTTTCTTTCTTTCTTTCTTTCTTTCTTTCTTTCTTTCTTTCTTTCTTTCTTTCTTTCTTTCTTTCTTTCTTTCTTTCTTTCTTTCTTTCTTTCTTTCTTTCTTTCTTTCTTTCTTTCTTTCTTTCTTTCTTTCTTTCTTTCTTTCTTTCTTTCTTTCTTTCTTTCTTTCTTTCTTTCTTTCTTTCTTTCTTTCTTTCTTTCTTTCTTTCTTTCTTTCTTTCTTTCTTTCTTTCTTTCTTTCTTTCTTTCTTTCTTTCTTTCTTTCTTTCTTTCTTTCTTTCTTTCTTTCTTTCTTTCTTTCTTTCTTTCTTTCTTTCTTTCTTTCTTTCTTTCTTTCTTTCTTTCTTTCTTTCTTTCTCTCTTTCTCTCTTTCTCTCTTTCTCTCTTTCTCTCTTTCTCTCTTTCTCTCTTTCTCTCTTTCTCTCTTTCTCTCTTTCTCTCTTTCTCTCTTTCTCTCTTTCTCTCTTTCTCTTATTTTTATTTTTAAGCGTCTACATACTTTCCAAAGCTCTTATTTGCTCATGATTTATATCTCCATCATGAAGCTGATGGACAACCAGTCCATTTTCTGGCGAAAAAAACCCCAACCTCTCTCTCATGCTCAATCCACCTGTCCCTCTGTTTTCCACATCCCCTATACTAGCAACCTGTCGTCAGCACAGAAGCCAGAGCTGACCATTATCGATCACAGGTATTTCTGCCTTCTGTGCCCCCAGTCACAGAGGAAAGTAGGAATGTTAAAAAACTTCTGCGAGGCTGCAGGCAGTTGCACTGCTCTACAGTCTCAGAGGGATTAGGTGGAATTATTCCTGTTCCTCTCCCTGTCCCTGGACCCTCAACCAGCCCATACTTCAAATCAGTGAATGATTCGCAGGACACATTTTGGTCAAATCAAGATCGTGTCAATCCAGAAAGTGACTTAATCAGGCGTTACCTGCTCCTGAGGAAGTGGGTTCCTTCTCGGTAGGTCACCCAAAGCCCACCGGGTCCGGCAGGTTGAAAGGGGAGAAAGTGGCAGAACAGCTGGGCTCCGGCATGGTACTGTTTTAAGGATCACCACCGAGGTCTCTGTTTTCCATAGCTGCCAATGGTCACCAACACCAAAGGTTTCTCTCAAGGAAAGGAGGAAGGAAATTATCTTCCCAAACTGCTCTCCAGCCGGTCATTTGACCCTGACACCCATCGATGACACTGAAGAACACCCCGTTGGAGCGGCTAAACGCCTCGTAATTTCCTGTCTTCTCTTCCCTCGGGCGGCCCTGGCGCACCGCCGCCGAGCGATCTTATCGCCGTGCGATCATTATTCACCGGTGACAACCAGAGATGCAGCGCTCCTAAGTGAGGGTGACAGATTTCAAACGCGGGGCTGCAGCGTATCCAGCCTCAGACACATTCTTCCTCAAACTTTGCCTAGCAAGCAAGTCAGCGGCTTAACCCTTTGCAGCTCTTTCTCTCGCCCGGGCACCGAGACCCCAGCACGAGGGAGTGCTGGTGTGGGGGGAATGCAGGACAACATGACTACTTGGCTGGGGATTCTTTATTACGTGCCATTTTCTATTATTGGTTATTTTCACTTGAAACAGATGAGAACCACCAACTCTGGGGAGTAGATGGAGGGCTGGACGCTTTTCTGAGATTAGGGGCTGGAAAAATCCTCTTGGCAAAGCAGATCGCTGGGGACTCACCTGTGGTCCCTCTTTGTCCCTGTGTCTGCAAAGTCATCTGCATGGCATGAATTCCTCTCATACACACATATACAGAGCTTCTGCACTTTCCTTAGCGTGGTGTGGTTAAAAATACAGTTCCAAAAGTGTCATTTCACTCAGATCTCCAGATTCAGCTCTTTTACAGGTTATTAATTACAACAGAGAAAGGAGCAAGTGAGAGAGAAACGTATTTTCAAGAAAGAAAGAAAGAAAAAAAAAAAGAGAAAAGCCTTTTTCACACATGCACTTTGTAGTCAAAGGAAATATTTACCGCCACCAAACTCCAGCATGTCAGAACATGTTTCCTCCTAAGCACAAGAAAGCCATAAAACTGAGAGAAAAGTATGTGCAATTCAAAGATGAAATGAAGTGCTTGAAAGCTTTTTAAAGTGTGTACCACCAGCCCAGAGCCCGATGTCAAGAAAACATCAAGACAACAGGGAAACAAGATTAACAAACTGCATTGGTTGCCTGATATTCAGTTATATATATTTAAAGTGCATTATGATGTTTCTGCCACCCTTCTCTGCCCCCATCCCATCCCCCCCCCCCCCCCCCCCAATAAAAAAGGAAAGGGGAGACACGACCTCTGACTGAAGCTGCTGTTCCAGGAGATCCTTCCAGAGCCCCCGTGGTCATGCTGTAGGAAGGATGCAGAGGCAGGTAGATGTGTATGAATGGGAATTTCAGTGCTTTCTTCATTAAATGTGTAAGATAAGGCTGGACAAGGGAGGAGAAGAATCCTACAGTAAGCAAAAGGACAGAAAAAAAATTATTCTCCTCCTACCCACATGTCTAAGTTCCAATTTTAAGCACAGCAGGAAAATAAACCTCCTTGGAAGAACAACCCCCAGCCCCACTCAAAAAAACACCCCAAAACTCCCCCAAAAATGACCCTTTAGACATCGCATATATCCTTGTCCAGCTTGTAACAGCTGGTGGCGTGAGTGGGGACCGTGACCTGCCCCGGCCGCGGGAGGTTTCGCAGGCAGGAGGAGAAGCGCTGCCGCAGGTGCGCCACGGGAGCTCCGCGGGCGCGGAGCGGGGCCGCCTGCACGTCCCGCGGCGCGGCCAAGGTGGCAGCAGAGCACAGCGCTAGGATGGATGCTCGGCGGCCACCGGGGGACACTTCCCCCCTTCGCTCCTTCCAACAGGCTCCGTTTAAACTGCTGCACACCCCTTCCCCCTCTGCGCCCCTCTGCACGCAATCTTGGTAATAGTCTGATTACCTGGACTTTAAAGAATTTTTCCCCTCACCATCACCACACTATAAATGTATCCAGGATGTATTTATTTATTTATTTGCTAGCAAACCGCTTTGCATGGTTGAAAAGCTGTAAACTGAAAGGAGAATATAGAAATACCTTCTCTTTAAATTATCTGTGATCATACAAGATGGCTAGCCTGGAGTAATGGTCCACTGATCCATAATACAACCTCACTTATTTTATAGAAAATGTAAGATGGGGTAACATTAAGAAATATTTTAAAAATGAAAGTGTCTTTTTAATATTTTTTTTCTTCCAGCTATATTGTTAGATTGATTTCTGCAGCTTGCAAGAGAGAGGGTAAAAGGAAATGGAAATAATTTTATAACTGGGAGGTTGATCTAAATCATACTGAATAATCTCAATTTTTGTCAGTAATGTAAAATTTTACCTCAGGCCTTAAATTCATGTGGCTGACAGAAGGGAAAAAATCACTAAGTTATTCATCATTAAATTTTGGAAAATCAGCTTATTAAAAAAGGTTTTGAGGAAGGAGAGGGGAAGGAAAGAAAAGGAGATGGGGAAGGAAAGAGACAGAAGGGAAAGGGGTGGAAAAGGGGGGAAGGGGACGGGAAACGGGAAAGGAAGGGAAGGGCATTTAGAATAGCAGACAAGTTGTTAATATATTGTTATATTTTATTGAATTCTAAACAAAATGAAGTTATAAATGTGTTCCTTTCCACTTCACAAATGAAGCACTTAACTAGAGCTACATTAAACTGGGAAGCACGCATACCCAATATGTGGTTTCTCTGAGCTCTCACTTCTATGGTGAGCTTAACATGAAAATGCCATACTCTTTCTGAAATAAAGTTTGGCAGAGTTTGTCGTATGACTCAAATAGTAAATTTCTACCATTTTGGAGTTTAGGGATTGGATTTTATTTCCAAATAAAATTAATTAGAAAACTTATCTATGCTATTAGACTGTCCTTGCTTGTCATGTTTCTCATCTGCACTTTCTTTCCTCCCCCTTTCTGTTCAGCCCATTGTTACTTGCCTTTTATGCATTATATCTGCTGGTAGGTATCACCTTATAATTGTATGCATGGTGCTTTGGGTTGTTGCATGTCTTAGCCTTGACCTAGTAGAGGTTCTGCCTTCTTTACTCAAAGGGATTTCTGCATTCAGCATTTGACAGTTTAATGATAAACTATTTCTATGGGTTGCCTTTGGCCTTTGGCCATCCTTCACTGCCTGATCCCAAGAGACATAGAAATCTGTGAGTCTTATAGATATTTTTCTTTTTCTTTCTTTTTTTTTTTTTCTTCAGGACTGAGGGGGATGTTCCAAAGTGTTCTGTTTGGGCCTACTTGTCAAGTTGATTTCCGGTGAAACCAGGATATAAGCTGCTCAAAATCTTTTGATTATTTTCCCCTTTCCTTCTGAACACCTGAGAGACTCATGTTAAATTTTGTTAAAATCAAAACATATCTACCCAGATGCCAGCCAATGGATAAATATGTAAGACAGGAACACTGGACTGCAATTTTTTTTATATTTCAAACAGTAAAAAGTAAACTTTTCTGACCAAGTTTTTGACAAAAGTAAAATATAAAAAATTGTATTGGAAATTATACCACCTTATTTTAAGCAAAAAGTCTATAGGGAAGATAAGATTCTATGTATATATTGTTGCTTCTCACCTTAGTTTTCATGCTGACAACAGTTACACAAATAGAGATCAATCCAACCAACAATTAGTTGAATTTGATAAGGTAATTAAAGTGGCTAAATCATGACATAAGAATCCAACAGTCATTAAACATTGTTATGCATTGTTTCTTTGTGGTTTTGTTTGGTTTTTTCATGTATAGAAAATGCAAGGGAAAATAGAATAATAAGAAAAACTGAAATCAACACATATATGAGAAAAAAATTAATTTATGATTGACCTAACTACCTACCATGTGAGAGTGGAAAGCATAAGTAAAACCTTCTGAAAAAAATACAAATAACTGACATAAGATTTTTCTTTCATATTTCCTAAACGTAATCATTAAGGTCTTTTTCATTGTCATAGTCAGCTTTTAAAATAAAGGAGTATCTTCCATCTCTAGTTCTGTCACTGCACCTTTATGTTTCTGGAAAAAAAAATCCATGCACTTCTATCAAACTCTTGTGTCACTATATGGAGCTGAAACACCTCAGTGAAAGTCACATAGCGTTCATTAAGTTGTCCTGTATGCACTCAGTGCTCTTCTTTTATTCTGAGTGGAGAAGCCTAGAAAGGCAGACTATCAATCTACTTAGAGGAAGCATCCCTTTTTGATTGCAGGACTATCTACCCAGTCTCCCATGGGAGCTCAAGAGCTCACTCATTCTAATTTTCAGCTGATTAAAAAATCAGATTTATTTGTATTTTTGTATCTGCAGGTTTTGCAAGCTCAAATAATTCTTTCACTTTTGTCTCTGTCAAGTCCATTTCTGTAACTTTTTGTATTTTCCAGGGGATGGTTACAATTGTGACAGAGAACCTCTAAATGATCAAAGAGGAGCCAGTTTTCTTTCCGCTTAATAAACATGAATGAACATTAGAATTATGAGAATATATAAAAGTTGGACAGGAGAACATAATTTTAAAAAAATTAGCCTGGTCAAAATCTCTCAATATTATTTAAAGAGAGAACATAAAAAAATGCTACAATTTATACTATAGACCCCCAGGCTCATGGCATAGCTTTAACTTTATATTTGCTTGATTTCCATGTATCACTTTACAAATGGTTAGCAAACTTTGTTCTACAGTATTTCAGAATACTTTGAACTCTGGCTGGCAACTGTTAACCCTCTTTCAACTCCAGTATCAGCTAATTATGTGTAATAAGATACAAGGGAGAATGCAAATTTTCTAATGAAATTTATGGATTTTTGCCTTTTCTGTATTAATCCCTAGGTTCTGATAAACTGGTAACATCATTTGGTAAAGCCTTTTCTAGTCCTTTCTGTTTATTTATTTCAGCACATACTGTTGTAAAAAGGATAGGAGAAAAGAAAAATTGGTTTCAATTACCTAAAGAAAAAGGTATAAAAATGTTACTCTGACTATCAGGGTCAAGAAGCAGAGGTTACATGATTACACCCCCAAACTCAGAAATAAATGAGCAATAATCTTTGCATGCTGCTGCACCAAGAGGTCCCCTTTCCAGGGGCTATTACAAGAGGCAGAAAAACATGTCCATGGTACAGACTGATTACCTGAAAGGAAAAAGAGAAAAAAAAAAGAATGACTAGGCAGATGGTATCTGTTTTGAATCTTGATAAATTGGCAGTAAGATTTCAGGTCTTCAAGAGGATTTTGAGGCAGTGAAAATATCTTGTGAAACCATTTGTCTTGCTCTTTAGCAGTGCAAAGCACCCACATCACAGATTTGTGGACTGAGGGGGATAAGAAGGTTGTCACAGCAGTCAACAACTTCAACTCTTTCAAAACATAGGGCACCAGATTAATTTTGTTCAGATCTAAAACTTTTTCTTAGGATTTAGTAAAAGAGATTTTATGCCACTTCAATAATTTCTTTATGAACAAGAAAGCCTTTTAGACTTAAGGGAAATGTTGTCAGGAGGAACAAGGATCTCTGATTAGAACTACTGGACCAGTGAAAGGTACCCATCCAGGTAACCATGGCCTGCTGACCATGGAAAGAAGAAAGAGAAGGGGTGTGCATTTATGAGGGACACGTGCTATTTTCATGTAGAAGTGCAGTGCTAAAAGTTATGAGGCTGCTTACTAATCCATGCTATGAAAAATGTGGTGCCTAGTGACAGTAGATTTTTTTATTTCATTCCCACAGTATAGCAGAACTGGGAAAGTCTAAATTTGTTTCACTGATGGGATGCTGAAGGAACCTTCTGGTGAGAAAACCCACCTGCAGAATTGCACCAGGATTGCAAATTTAGGGGGAACTTAATTCAGCTAGGAGTCGTTGTTAGGCCTCTTGTTGGAATTCTTGTGTTTTCTATTAAGCAGTCTTTGCAGTTCTCAAGACCTTGAACAATCCCTGAGGAAAGACTAGTTTTGCCTTTTATATATATATATACTATATACATTTGCCCTCTGAGAGAGTACTGACCATTTTGTATAAAACCCCAGCTATATGCAAAGATAACAGCACATGGGAAATTCTTCTTCTGGCTCATATGTATACATTTATATTTCATTGTCTTGCATGAGAGGTCTGCTTCTTCTTTGCTTTTTGACTCAAACAGACCCTTCCTCAATTCATGATGAGTTTTTTATTCAGTTAATTCTGCTTACTCGGTGGAGACAAATTGCACTTGAAATCTACCATGGGATTATTTAGTTAAACATACCACACTTACAATGTCCTAGGTGGAGTAGTTATGAAGAAGAGCCAGGAATGTACCCCCAGGATAAACTGAACTTTTTACTTGCATCATAAAATGATCCTCCTTTCTGTGCCCCAGGCAAAAAGAATGCTAAGAAGGTAAGCTATTCTTTTTGGTAGGGTTAGACAAGACAGTGAAATCCTCCCTGAAGGGAATGAAACAGCTTGAGTGTGTAATCGTTTATTGGTGAATTTTAGTAAGTCCGAACAATGAGTTAGGGAGAGGAGAGTTTTCAGGTTTTGGCTCATTCATTTTAATTTTGAAGCACATACATATTCGTCAGCATTTGTTCATCAGAGAGACAGATTTCTGCAAGCTCAGAGAAACTGGGGTTTCACTATAAGATCATCTTTGGAGTTTGTTTCCTGCATTTGTCAAACACAATTTGTCTTAACCACTGTTGAACAAAAGAGGCTGTGTACTTCTGTCGTCATGGTCCTTGGATTTCTCTGGTCTCAAAGGTCATTGTTGGCTACTGAACCCTGTTATGGCCAGTCTTAGCATTCTAATAATTTTCAGCTTATTGCTGGACTTGTTGAAGGAAACAGCAAGAAAAAGGGAGGAAGAGCTGGAAGTCAAGGGCAATCCCAGAAAAAGGCAGTGCCCTCAGTCAGTCCTGCAGAAGGGAGGCAGGGTGGACAAAAAAGGGGGCTTGGTACAGGGTTCATTAATATTCCCAGCCATGCCAGGATGGATAGTCAGGCGCAGGGTTAACAGAGGACCAGAGATGAGACTGGAAAGAAGGCTATCATGCCTGTCCAGTGTCCATCCAGAAGACAGGACTGGAGACCTGCACACCTCCAGTAGTGACTGCATCTGGTGCCACCCTCAAGGTGACACAAAGGCCCTGCACGAGAGCAGACTTGGAGAGAAGGAGGGGGGAGGGGGCTCCCAGGGAAGGATGGACCCAGTCAGGGCCCATGGGTTCCCCGTGGACTCTGGATTTATGACACCAGCCACCAGTAACTGCACAGTTGATTAGTAAAAACATGTAATACTTGATGAATAAGCTCTCTGAAAGGCCGTTTCATAAACTCACAAAAAAGCTCCAGCTCTTTCCTCCAACAATGATTAGTTTTACCAATCTATACTGGATAGTCTATTGCATTACATATTTGAAAGATAGAATATTTCAACTGCATGTAAGATAGTTTTAAGCTCTTTTCAGATGCTATCAATGTTTCTCTTTCCTTAGTCTTTTCATTGTTGTGCATGAGACTGGACAGTCTCAGAGAGGAGATACACTGTTACCAGTTTGAACAATTGTCTTTTAATTTTTCGTATAATTGATGATAATTTGACAGAGAAAATTTCTAGAGTAATGCTATTGCTTGAGACATGCAGACTTTTTGGCAGTTATCTAAACTGAGGAGGTTCAGGCAATTACTGATCAAAACTTTTTGCTGTGCTCCTGCAGGTATATTTCTTGCAGCAGTTATTACTGAGATGTATTCTTGAACCTCTGCAGATGACAGCAAAGTGTGTACTAGCTCTGGCCAGGGTCAACTTCCTGCTTCCTTTTCTTTGCTAGGCTGTAAACTGATAACTATCAGGGGTTACTACCAGTCTAAAAAAGCTCTTCCTCTTGAGGGAAAACGAGGAAAGGGATGGGTGGACAACTGGGGGAGGTAATAATTTTAAGCAGTGCTGCTTGATTCCCCACTGCAAATGAGTCAATAGTCACAGCTCTAATTTAAAGTTAAAAAAACCCCAAACAGTCTCTAACTTTCAAGAATACAAATCTTCAAACTAGAAAAAAGTCAAAAAACCCCCAACAAACCCATTAAAGAAGGAATACAAAGTAAATGTACAAGATAATTACTGTAAGAGAGGAATTCCTAGTCAATATTGGGTTAGATTTCTACGTCATGTCATAGATTGATGTCATGATTTCCATTAGAAATGGAGGTTTTGAATCTCATGATTTTCAATTTTGTGACTAAGAGAAGATTGGAGTTAACAGTTCTGGTTTTATTTCACTTTTTGTTACTGTTAAGGTTGCATTTATTGGATTGTTTATTTTGATGCCCCCCACGCACCCTTTTTTTTTCATATTTTAAACTGCTCAGAAATGCTGAATAATGTTTGTGTCATGTGATACCTGAGCTAAGGAGCATGTTGCAGTCAGTACCTGTGAATTCTTCATTGCCTGTAGCCTCAGGGCATTGTCTACTGTCACTTACCTTATCCTCTGATAGAATTACTTGACTTAGCTAGGCTTATTTTAGATTTGCAGGGGATGATATTAAATTTATCATTTACTGGGAATTCTGTTCTTGGAGACCTGTGAGTAAATCCTTTGGGAATATCTCTTCTGTAGTTGTACTGGAAGAGAGACCATTAAACTGCCTTCTACGTGTTTCGTTACTATCACAAATCTGGAATTCTATACTTGGAGATAAATGGGCAAAAAATGTCTCCTGCTGGTGCAGGGCAAAATCTATTGAGTCAGCTGAGTCAGATCACACTGAACAACTTTCGATGCAATGAATCAGAGAATTGATATAACTGTGCCAACACCGTGCTACTTCTGGCCATGCCATTGTTTGACACTAGAGAAATGTGCAAAAAATTCATAAACCACCTGGCCAATTGTTCAAGTTGCATATCTTGATTAAAAAAGTTATGGATGAAGAAGAAGAAGTCAGGGAAACTGATGATCTTTTTCTAGTCGAGTGCTTGGTTAGACACCTTATATTTCACAGAACGTGAAGAAGATCCCTTTTGTTTCTCAGTTTTTTCTAAATGATCATATTTTATGAAGCATGCACGTACTAATCCACAGACATAGACAATTGGACTATTAAGATTCATTAAATGCATTGATCTGTCTTTTTCTTTCTGTTTCTTATCAGTCATTAATGATGCACAATGACTTGTCTCCCATTTTTTCATCTGTTTTCATCTCTATTCCTCATATTTTATCTCGAACAAAGCATAGTCTTGTGTCATGAAGGCTCATCAAAGTCATAATTGCACTTCATTTATCTGCATTGAGCTGTCTGTCATCCGTTAGCGTTTCGAACGCTTCATACATCTGTCTGCCCTTGTCTGCATTCTTCCTCATTTGCTTCTCCTGGACCATCCATTACTTCTTGCTAGCTGCTTTCTGCTTTTAAGTTTTTTTAATTACCAGGTGTGTTTGTAACCTTCTAACAGTTTCAGCCCAGAAATATTGGCTTTTTTTTCCACATTTGGCAAGAGTTTATACTCAACACTATTATTTATCTAGAAGACTAATGTGCCCCACCAAGGTAGGATAAATCTCAATATTGAGGATCTGTTATACACCACAACAGCCTACACACCTTTTCCTAATCTATCTTTTATGCTCTGGACATTATCCTTGACATAGCCTAAAACTCACAAGCACTTATTGTAAGTAATTTCTGTAAAATTGTCAGCTGATAATGATTAGATTGGTGGCCAGAAGGGGATAAGGACTGTAACTGATGATTTTAATTCCTCCTTGGTTTTATTGCGCATCATGTTTTATTTTTAGTTAATTAAAATATTCTTTTTTTTTTTTATTATACAGCTGCTTATGCTTGTGTTTTTCCTCCTAGGTACCCGTCTCATCATCTTTACTACATCTTATTTTAAAAGACCTGGCAACACTGGGTTGCAGAGGGTGCTTTACAAATTAGAAAAAGAACTCAGATTTCAGAGGGCTGCTTTGAAAGAAGTAAATGTGTAAACATTAATTTTGGGCTGTACAGATACTGCGTTCCTTATCTGTAAAATGGCACAAATTTCCTTCCTTCACAAGGAAATCCTTCTTATGAGTAGGTGAAGGTTATCAGGCAGAAGGTTACTGTAGGAGGATAAAATAGTATATACTTTATGTTTCACATTCTTAAATGAGGTACTTTGGTATAACTAAATCAATGAAACTATGGTGGTTTATATAAAAGGAAAAAAATGTGGGTGGTTTGTTTATTTGTTTTTGCATTTAGCAGAGAGTCATGCAGATTAACAGTGGCATCATTACTTCATGAGTGAGTTTCAGAGGCCTAGGAACTTTATTTGCTTGAGCTCAGGTGAACAAAACACTATTTAGTGTTTGGTAATTCTTTAGACTAGAAATAGTATCAGGTCACAATAAATCTGTTGAAACTCAGGTTACACTAATATCTCTCTGTAATTAATTTTTCTATTTTCACTAAAACTGAAATTTCTGATAGTGTGTGCAAACTATTAAATAGCATTAAAAAGAGCAGAAGCCAGGTCAAAAGAGACAAATACTTCACCAGCCTTCTTAACTTTTTTAATTTCAGTTAATTTTGTAAATACTAAAAATACATATTTATACACTGTACTATGAAATTAAGCAAACCAATCTTTAACAGGTGTTATAATTTTAAAGTAGCAATGGAATCATCTAAGGGGTCTATGAAGCATTGCTAGAGTATGTCTAATTTGATTTTAGATGTCTTTATTAAGCTAGTAAATTTTAACTGAGAAAGAACATATCACTTGGAAATATAACCAGATAATCCATCATAATGGCTAATTATCTTCAATGCCAATTATACATTTGAGTCTGTCTATCTTGAATTTTCAGCTATTGCACCCTACAACAGATTATGACATGTGAACCTTCTCATCACAAACAAAATGGATTTGTCTCCTTAACTTCCTTAAGTAACAAAATCTTTTTTCCTCTTTTCCGTTCTTTTGTTGGTTACCAGTTCCTTGTCAACTACAGCATCACCCACCCACACATCCCAGCTGCCACTCTCTCATTTTCCATCCAAAAGAGCAGAATACATCACCTGTTATGAATGCTGCCATTCATTCTCAAGAAACAATCAAGAAATAGGTATTTATCCAAGGCTCCTGGCAGCCACCCCTGTTTGAAAGATTGAGGAATTCTATTTCTAGTCTATTTCCTGATCTTCATCAACATAGAGTATAACGGCTCGGGAAAACTTCTGAACTTCAACTAGAAACAGCTAGTAACACAATGTAAATAGAACAAGTTTGTACTTTTGCCTGGGCAGCTGGTGAAAAACTGAATTGCAACTGGAGCAGCTAGAAGAAACTCCATGTTTCTGGCCCTCAGAGCCACAGACAAGACTTTATCTCTGGCTTCCCATGTTCTCTGCTTCTCTGGTGTTCTGTGGAAAATGCTGTCAATTTTTTGTCCAACTATCTCTTTCCTGCCATATAATTTGTGCTGCTAAATGCTACAGCACACTCAGGCCTGCTGACTTTCTCTTTATTGTTGCTATTAATCCACTTTGCTATCTTACACCTCCTTTCTGCCAATAGATTGGATGTGGCACTGCTGCCACTTGTGTCATTGAGGTTGCTGTTTTATTAATCTATGCTGAAGTATGCTGTGGATTAACTATTTCTTAGTATTACTTCTTAATTTTGAATTATTTATTGCTTCAAAGGACATAACTCTTCTCATATTGCCTGATTTTCTCTTCTTGTACTCCTCTTCCCTCCTTCTTTCCCCTACCCTTTCATTTCTTAACCTCCTTTTATCTTAGCACAGAATCTCAAGCCCTAAATCACAAAGTGTAATGTAATAAGCACAAGTGGCTGTACTGTTATAACTTACAAAAGAAAATGAAAAAGGGTCAGGAAAAATGCCCCCATTCATCTCTGCTCTTGCATTTTATCCAGCTGTTTCTTCCCCTGTAGGACAGTTAGCAAAAGATGCCAACTTTCAAATTGATCCCAACCTGCCTATAGGCAAAGACATTATGAAGTGGAAGATGAAATGGCCATACTCCATAGACATCTTCTAGAAATGACATATTCATGTGCTTTTTTGTTGTTTTCTTTTTCCTCCCCACAAGCTATATATTTTAAAATTTTCTCCTCCTGTGTTGCCACCAATGTTTTTTTCTTATCTAAACACAGCACGTGGTATATCAGGGACAACTGCAGTCTTCATTCTCAGGTTTCTTTAGTAACGGCAGGTGAAAGAAAAAACTCTGTTCCAGTTTGAATATCTGACCGCATCATTTAGAGCTACCGTCTGCTCAACTGGTTATTGCTACTGCCTCTCCACCTTACAGTAACTGCCCAAATTCAGTGGCTTCTGGCTTTACTACTCCTGCCACACAACTGCCAGGGAAGTTTCTGAAAGTAATAGGCCTGAAAGAGCTGTAAGTTAAAGAAATGTGGAGACAGAGGGTGACTGACTATATTTGGGACCTTGTGGCACAATTCCTGATCAAGAAGAGGGTCTACTGCTCAATTTAGTTGCCACCGAAAGTCTTCTCCATGAGTCAAATTGAGGTGAAAGAATTTTTAACTGGAATGGGTTCAGCAGTGTTTTAGGCTGCATATCCCAAGTCCTTCCCTATCTTTTGGTGAGCAATAGGTTTCCCCTGTCTCTGACACGTGGTAGATACCTTCCAGTCATCTACCAGAGCACAAAGGCATTTTGGAAAAAAAAGGAAGGCTGTGAATTGTTTTACATTTTGGGAATACAGTGGCTGTATTTTGGTCATGTGTCAAGGAAGGATTATGGTGACCCTCTAAAATTAATCAACTCCCACTGCTTTCATCCAAATAATTCATCTGCCTTCTATTATATTTTCTACTTGTCTGTGACGTCTCACTTCTCATCAGCTCCTCCCTCCAGAGTGAAAGAGTGACAAGGTGGCTCATAGCACCATACATTATTTGAAAGATATTTACAGAAGGAACTCCCTAAAGAAAAAATGATACAGGGAACACTATAATTTACACTATTTGTGCAGTCTTCAGTGGAAGTGTGAGAAGAAGGCTGAAAGGAAAATCTATTTCATCTTGACTTTTTTCACTGGGAAAAAGTTTTTCCCTATATTATGAGAAGTCAAGGTGGTCAGGTGAAACCCATGGTGACTGGAAAAAGAGAACCATCACTGTAATTTTTAAAAAATGTAAAAAGGAAGACCCAGGGATCAACAAACTGGTGAGCTTCACCTCCATGCCTGGGAGGCTGGTGATGAGTGGTGTCCCTCAGGGCTCGTCTTGGCACCAGTGCTCTGTAATATCTGTATGAATGACACAGACAGTGAGATTGAGAACACTCTCAGCATGTTTGCAGACGACAAGAAGCTGAGTGGTGTGGGTGAGAGAACAAAAGGATGGAAAGCCATCCGCAGGGACCTGGACAAAACTTGAGAAGTGGGCCCACAATAACATACTGAGGTTCAACAAGTTAAAGTGCAGGGTGCTGCACCTAGGTCAGGGCAATCCCAGACATGAGCTCAGACTGGGAAAAGAAGTTATGGAGAGCAGCCTGAGGAGAGGGACTTGGGGTTTCTTGTGAACATGAGCCCACCATGTACGCTCACAGCCACAAAAGGCAACCATATCCTGGTGTGCATCAAAAGAGGACTGGCTTGCAAGTTGAAGGAGGTGAGTCTTCTCCTTTACTCTGCTCTCATGAGACCCCGCCTGCAGTGCTGCATCCGTCTCTGAGGTCCTCAGCACAGAAAAGATGTGGACCTCTTGGAGTGAATCCAGACAAATGACACAAAGTTGGTCAGAGGGGTGGAGCATTCCTCCTTTGAGGACAGGCTGAGACAGCTGGGGTATTTCTCCCTGGAGAAAAGAAGGCTCTGAGGAGAATGTGATGTGGCCTATAAGTGCTCAAAGGGTGCTTATAAAATAGAGGGGATAGTGATAGGACAAGGGGAAATGGTTTTAAACAAAAAGAGGAGAGATTTAGGTTAGGTGTTTAGAAGAAATTCTTTACTGTGAGGGTAGTGAGGTATTGGAGCAGGTTGTGTTCAGAAGTTGTGGGTGTCCCATACCTGGCAGTGTTTAAGGCCAGGTTGGATGTGGCCCTGTACAACCTGATGTAGTAGATGGCATACCTGCTCACAGCAGTAGGGCTTGGAACTAGATGATATTCAGGGTCTCTTCCAAACCAAGCCATTCTGTGATTTGATGATTCTTTGATGCTCTTTATCAATGTCTTTACTGGATGGAGTTGGCTAAAACTGGACAAAGTAGCTTTATAGTGTTCTAAAGAGTGGTATGTAAATGAGAATAAATGACTGTCTTGATTTCTTGAATGTACTCTCCTGTTTTTCCTACAGCTCAGAATGCAGTTAGCGCTTTCTGTTGCAGGTGCACACTGATAGTTCATGCTCAGCTTGCTAGCCACTGCAAACTCCAGGAATTTTCCAGCAGAACTGTCTGGAACCAATCCATCCCAGCCTGTAACACTGCAAGAGGCTCTGCTTCCCATGTATAGGACTTTACATTTGTCTTTGCTGAATTTGATAAGGCTCCTCTTGGCCCCATTCCTTCAGCAAGTCTGGGCCCCTCCACTGTCAACTGTATTGCCTCTTCCTCCCCTCCTTGTTGTCACCTGCAAACTTGAGGAAAAGACACTTCATCACCTCCTTCAGGTTATTGTTAGAGACACGAAACAAGGCAGATATATAATGCAACATTAATGTTTCAAGAATTCAGGTAGTTCATTGTGTCTTTCTGGTTCTGACACTCACAAGTTTCCCTCCTAACTGTTAACTCTGACCAGCTGAACCGAGGGCAAATTGATGGGCTCTACACCAGAAAATGTCTTTTCTTTCCCTGAAAATGTTGTCTTATTGAAGACCAAAAGATTGTGTCATTCATAATACTAGGTATTCTTTCAACAAAGAGACTTCAAGAAAATCTCTGGTTCAGCAAATGCATAAAAGAGAGTCTTTTGATTTTCATAGCTGTACAGTGCAGTACTAGCAGGGCAAGCTTGGTGTATAATTACAATTTCTGTGAATGAATTGAAATAAAAGATCTTTGTGATGAAATATGTACTCTAAAATGTGAGTGCTATATTCTATGGATTGTCATTATTTTGAAGTCTTAAAATAAATAAATGTTTCTAGAAGCAAACACAGGCTATTTAGGTGCCAAATTCTTTTGTTTTCATAAGTGTCCCTTTGAATGCATAGAATCCAGAATTTAGCACTTGGCATCTAATTAACTTGTTATCAGGGAGGAAGTCACAGAGCAGTGCCATTCCCCATTCTCATAAGTACCAGAATCTGTTTTAAAACTGTGGAGGCAGAGCACTAGTAAATAACAGCTTTCTCGGGTTAACTACTCTTTCCCTTCAAGCTCCACACCATACCTTAAAGACACTCTCCCCCAAACTCAGGGGGAAAAAAAGGTAACAAAAAACAAATCTTAAAAAAAACCCTCCTTAGCAAGATATAACCCTCAGGATTTTTCCCATTATTAAAGTACATTGTTCTTTTATTCTGCTTTGAGAAACCTCATTCTTAGTACATTTTTAAGTTAATGGAGATGAGATTCTGGGGAAGATGAACCAGGGAGTTTGCATATTTTCTCTAACTAGATTTCCAGGAGACCAATTAATTTTAACTGGAATGATGAAGGGACAGTTCTGTTATTCACCTTTTCAAAGTGCAGAATAGGCTTTGCTTGTATTGAGTAGGCTCATCAAATTTACATCATCATTTAATTAAATGTTTGTAGCAATAATTGACCTCAGGAGTAACCAGTTTGGTAATAAATAGATTCCTGTTCCTAAATACTATTTTACTGACTCTGAGATGCTATTCATAGCCTCACAGCTTTGCCACAAATCTCATTAGCAATTTACTTAAATGCATATTTTATTGTAGAATTGACAGCAAATCCGAATTAAGTTTAACAATAGAGATTTCAGAGCATGGTCCAAACCAGAAAATTACATGCATTTCTCAGAAACTTTTCTTTTCAGTGACAGCTCAACACTGAGATATGAAAAAAAAAAAAAAAAAAAAACCCACAGAAAAACAAGCCAAATCCTGATTTATTTAGTGTCTTCATGTTTTTCTATTTTCTTTTACCTGCTTAAATAATTGCTTAAAGAATTTGGTGTGTATCTCAATTTGAATTAAATAGTGCTTCAAGTAAAAAGGCAGGACCGTTTTATTAGTTTTGATGAAATACAGTGATAACCTCGAGAAACCAAAATGGACACACATTTCATGTCCTCCCTCCTCTGAACTATCGATTTATTACTCTGCTTTTGTTTAAAACCTATAAGCTAAGTTCAGAGGTGATGCATAAAATGTGTAATTTAGAGTCCTTTATGCTCAGTTAGACACCTTAAGACCTACTTACACTCACTTACTAGAGTATAAGTCAGTGAAATGGAGTGTAAATTGATGTGATTTACATGTGGAGGAGCTGGCAGAGTGAGAAGGTATTACGTATAGGAGGGAATAGACTTTGTATGAGCCCTTTCTAATGTTCAGCTGGTTTTCTTGCTGTTCCTCTGAACCACTGAGTAAAGATGTCTGTATTAGACTGCTTAAACTCCTGTACATTCAGCAAGACTTGCTGGGCCAAAGGCACTGATGAAATATCAGAAACGTGATATAAGTTTTGTGCTGAGGAGTGAGTGTGGGGTTTATCAATAAGTAACTAAAGGCTACACTTCCCGTTCCTCTTTGTAGTTACCTGTAAACCCAGCAGTTTTGCAGTTACTCGTAATGACTGTTCTCATCTCTGGTTCTTGCTCTGCTTTATAGCGGGAAGATTTTCACATCCAGTGCATGCTGTGTGTTTTGCCCTGATGCCTTGTTTGACAAACTGGCAGGTAAGAGGAAAGCTCCACCATATTTTCTGTGGGATAAGAACATGCACCTGGAAGTTACCACATTGGTGTAATTTCACACTTATACCCTGTGGTAAGTTGCTCTTTTGCCAAGTGAGCTATGTAAAACCTTGTCAGCTCCCAGAATTGTACCACTTGAAACATGTCTGTTGAAACACTACCAGCACAGAGGCAATTCCTGCAGGATAAAGAACCATAAATCTATTAATCTTAGTTTCTACTGCCTTAAAAAACTCTGCTGATAGTACACCAATTTAATAATTAAAAACACCTCCAATACCTGACCAAAATACTTAGCCTTAGATCATGGTTATAACATAAGCAAGGCTCAAGTTTCAAGTTAATCTGAAGTACAAAGAAAACAGGGGGATAAAGCATAAAGAACAAAGGAAGAGAAGTAATGGAGATATAAGATATCCTATTTAAGACTTGGAAGACTTTGGCCTGGGCTCCTCTGGAAAGTTTTGGAGCATATATGGATAAATTGTGAGAAAAACAAAACAAAAAATTGTATCCAGCTTTTGCTTTGCTGGCAAAACCAGATACAATTGTTCTGGCCAAAAAATATTTCAGCAAGTGTCATTCATTTTGCTCAAAGATCTAACAC
>VYZT01009114.1:0-45610 GCA_013400735.1 Pomatostomus ruficeps | reverse complement strand
GCAGGGCTGTGCCAGTCCCGGTTTAAGCTGGCAGAGCTGTCCCAGTCCCGGTTCAAGCTGGCAGGGCTGTCCCAGCCCCAGTTTAAGCTGCCAGGGCTGTCCCAGCCCCAGTTTAAGCTGGCAGGACTGTCCCAGTCCCGGTTCAAGCTGGCAGGGCTGTGCCAGTCCCGGTTCAAGCTGCCAGGGCTGTCCCAGCCCCAGTTTAAGCTGGCAGGACTGTCCCAGTCCTGGTTCAAGCTGGCAGGGCTGTCCCAGCCCCAGTTTAAACTGGCAGGGCTGGGGTGCAGCCAGGCACCTTGCCCAGCTGGGCAGAGCTGGTACTAGGGCCAGGGCGCTTCCTCTGCACCCCCTGCTCTTCCCTTTCTCCTCACGAAGGAGGTGCCAGCCCAGCTCTGCCCATTCCCCGGGGCAGGAAAGCTCCTGGAGCATCCCCTGGAACAAAGCCTTTCTTCTCCCCTTTTCCTGTCCAAACCAGAAAACGGGACTGAGGCCTCATCCCTGAGCCCCGGGAATCTGTTAATTGGCTCCCCAGTAAAATTACAGCGCCTCTGCTGCCTGATAATGATTGTAAATGACAGGGACTATCAGGTTTACCTTGTGATGTCCCTGGGGAGCTTGCAGTTAGTTTAGTCTGAACTCTGCGTCAGCTGTTTGGGTTCCTTTCTTCTCGGCATGTGGTATCTGGACTCAAGCTGCAGCCTTTCAAACCTAATTAGTGTTAGGGGGAAGAGAGAGAGAAAAAACACCAAACACCATCACTCTCCTCCCTCAGCTGACTCTGTAATGTACAGACAGGGCCTGATTTATGGGACAAGTTCAGGGCAATTTTTTGTTTGGTTTTTTTTTTTTGTTTCTTTCATGCTCATCAATCCAGTGTCTTCGGCTCAAACTGCAAAAAACCTGCATTTCAGTGTGTTGGAGTCTCTGAGCTCTGGGAAGTTCTGCAGAGAATATTGAGGCTCAGTGGAGTCACCATGGTTGGGTCTGTCCTCGTAGTTGCCATATTGTTCTGAAAACATCTCTCTGTGCCCTTATCTCAGTCAATATTTTTTGGAAAAAGCCCTACTATGGTTCAAATTCAGATCCAAGGCAAAAAAAGGCCCAGAGTGCCTCTCTCTCTCTGTCTCTCTCTCTCTCTCAATCTCTCTTTTCTTTACTCTAAAATTGTTTCCTCTGCCTGCAGTGCATCAAATAACTTCTTTCCCCCC
Organism: Pomatostomus ruficeps; assembly: GCA_013400735.1. NCBI lineage: Eukaryota > Metazoa > Chordata > Aves > Passeriformes > Timaliidae > Pomatostomus > Pomatostomus ruficeps. Next base: position 44,402 of record VYZT01009114.1, on the reverse strand, counting down.
CTTCCTCAGCAAGCTCATTTCCTCTGTGGAGCCACTCTGTGGAATCTGTCACCTGCGTTTGCCTGAGCAAAGGACCCAAACGAGCTCGTAACTAAATCCACGCTGATCCCAAATCCTCTTACCAACATCTGACCACATTGTTGGGCACAGGCCTGTAATGCTGTTAGAGTAATTCCCAGTCTTTGAAAGTCAGGAGCCATAGTCCAGGGTGATCCAGGAGCGATACAGCTGCAGGGGAATCTGCACTTTACATATTTAACAGAAGCGTGCTGAGCTCTTTAACATATCATTGCTGTACTTTTTGACATCAAAAGGATTGCATTTCCATACTTGGATGAATTAATAGGATTTGCATGTCACCCTCATTCTGTACTTTCTTTGCTGAGTTACACTGCAGGAATTTGAAAGGTGGGGAAGCTGTGGAGGTGTGCTTGTGTGTGTGTGTGTGTGTGTGTGTGTGTGAGCCCTCAGGAACAGCACACAGCTCCGGCACACGGCTCCGGCACACAGCTCCGGCACATGGCTCCGTGTGCGTGTGTGAGCCCTCGGGAATGGCACACAGCTCCGGCACACAGCTCTGGCACACAGCTCCGGCACACGGCTCCGTGTGTGTGTGAGCCCTCGGGAATGGCACACAGCTCCGGCACACGGCTCCATGTGCGTGTGTGAGCCCTCGGGAATGGCACACGGCTCTGGCACACAGCTCCGGCACGCGGCTCCGTGTGCGTGTGTGAGCCCTCGGGAATGGCACACAGCTCCGGCACACGGCTCCATGTGCGTGTGTGAGCCCTCGGGAATGGCACACAGCTCTGGCACACGGCTCCGGCAGGCGGTTCCGGGTCCGTGTGTGAGCCCTCGGGAATGGCACACAGCTCCGGCACACGGCTCCATGTGCGTGTGTGAGCCCTCGGGAATGGCACACAGCTCCGGCACACGGCTCCATGTGCGTGTGTGAGCCCTCGGGAATGGCACACGGCTCTGGCACACGGCTCCGTGTGTGTGTGTGAGCCCTCGGGAATGGCACACAGCTCCGGCACACGGCTCCGGCACACGGCTCCGTGTGCGTGTGTGAGCCCTCGGAAATGGCACACAGCTCCGGGCTGGGTTTGGAGCCGATGTTAAGGGAGCAGCGTTTCTGTAACACTGCTCCCAGGAGACGTTTCCTTCTTCCCCAGCTGATGTTTGGCTGCAGCAGCTTTCCTGGGAACACCTCAGCACTCAGAGGCCAGGCTGAAATCCTGCTCCCCTCACCGAGCAGCTGCCCAGCCCCACGGACCCCGTGCTGCTGCTGAGCTTTCAAAGCTGCTCCTGCAGAGCTCAGGAGCCCACAGCTGGAGCAGGAGGGATTCAGGGCTCACTCGAGTACCTGGGCCATGGGATCGTGCTCATTGAGACGTTCTCTGCCTATGGAGACCCCAGAAGCTGTTGAAGCAATTGGCAGCTCTGCTCCAGCCTCCAAGGGGAACGTTCCACTCACAGGTCCCCTTTGTGCCACCCAAATTCCTCATTTCAAGCTAACCCAGCACTGCTGCTCTGAGCGTCCTGAGGAATTCCCAAAGACAGCCAGAGGAGGGGATTCTGGGGTGCTGGAGCCTCCTTCCCTGCCCTCCCCTCCAGGGCACACACCTTGTCCCTGACGCTGCAGCTGGGAGCAATGCTGGATTCCTCCCCGTGTTCCCTGGATTTAGGGACTGGCTGGACCCAGCCCGGAGTGCCCCTGTCCTGTGCAGCAGAGCCGAGTGCTGTTCATTCCTGGACAGCCTCGGAATCCTGCGCCTGAGTGAAATTTTATCCTTTCAGACAGGCCCTGCTATGTCTGGAGCTCCTTTTGCACTGACAGCGGCGGTCATTAATTACCCCCTGGCTGATTGACATATCAGTGAGGAGCAGCAATGTAATACTTCCCTGACACTGCAGCCTGCCCAGAAAAGCGTGACTGGGCTTGACACTCTTATCCTGGACAGCTTATCCCTGGTTTTGTGTTCGTCCAAGGGCTGTGGAAATGCCACCCCAGCACCTTACCCTGGGCACAGGCTGGGAGCAGGGGCAGGGTGGGGAGTGGGGAAGGGGAGGAATGGGGCTCTCACAGGGGAGGAGGGGATGCCAGCAGAGGGGCTGAGCTGCTCTCACACTGTGGAACCCCGGCACAGCCCCAGCAGGGTGAGACCCCCTGTGTGCCACCACGGACAGCATCAGCCCGTCCTGACAGCAGCCTGAAATGACGGTGGCACCGGGGTGGCACTGCCCTGTGCCCTCTGTTCCTGCAGTTTTGGTTTAAGCTCTCGGATCAGAACTAACACACCCACCTTGAAAAGGAGAAGAATAATCTCATTCCTGCCCCTCTTTTTCCTGATTTAAAAGAAATGCATCTGCTGCTTCTATTGGCTCAAACTGGGGTCCCCTCCAGAGTCCCTCCCACCGCTGCCCTGCTGGGACGGGCACCTTCACTGGCTGCTCGCTTATTCTCCCTGCCTGGGAGAGTCTTGCAGAACTCCCCCTGCTCTGGAAGTGATTCCTCCTCGACTTTCTCCCCCGTTTTCAGGGAGCTACGGCCGTTCCTGTGGGCGGAAGGGCCCTGCTGTGCTGCTGGACGTGCTGGGCAATCCTGGCCCTGCGGCCCCACCAGTGAGTGCTGATGAATGACAGCCGAGCAGTGGGAGAGTGAGAGGGATTGAGAGCAGGAACCCATCACTTCCCCTTAAAAAATAGAGAGCGAGCACAAGTAACTCCCTGAGCAGTGACTGATTCCTGGTGCGTCCCCCTGGGTCAGGAAGCATTTGAGAGCATAATTTTTAAAGATGACTGAAAGCGCCGGAGCCGCGCTGCCGTCAGTGTGTGCTGCTGTCTGCGGCGCTGGGGCCATCCCTCAGCCCCGCGTTCCCGGCACAGACCCTTCCCCAGCCGGGTCCGAGCGCTGGCCCTGCCCTGGCATTCAGCGCTGGCACTTGAGGAACCTGGGCAGGCTGCAGGGAACTGCCTGGGCTGCTGCCGCCCACCATCCTCTCCATGACACCTGCAGCGTTCCTGTTTCCTCACACGGCACCTTGCTGCTTCTCTCCCGGCCCCCTGACTCCTCATGGCGAGGGTTTCTTGGATTCTAATCCACTGCTTCTGAGAAACAGCCATTTATGACCTCTCTCTGAGCCCAGGGCTCATCTCACAAGCTCAGAAAATGCCTGACACGTGGAGCTGTGCTCAGCTCCGTGGGGGCCATGCTGAGCTTGGCAATTAATGGTCCTGCATGAGCCTGATTAATTGTGAAACTCCTGCCACCCTCCGTGGGGAGGGACTGCAGTGGAGGTGGAAAGGGTCTGAGCTTCTCCTCTGGCCAGGCCAGAGCAGCAGTGGAGCCAGCAGAGTCCTGTCCTGGGGCTGTGTCAGACCCTGCTCAGCCCGCTGGGAAATGGGAAATTGCCTGGCACAGGCACAGCTCTGCCCCTCTCCGCTCGTACCTGGGAGAGGGCACAGCACTGAGCGTTTGTCCCAGTCAAGGTCTACCAGAGGGACTTTTGGAAAGCATCTTCAGTCACAGGAAGGCTCCAGCTGGTTTTGTTCAGCTGTTTGATGCTTCCAGGTTTGAAATTCCTGGCCTTGCTTTGCTTCCCAGCCCATCCCTGTAAATCTGAACACATTTCTGCGCTGCTCGGGGTGGCAGCAGGGCAGGCATCCATGTGCTGAGGACTGGGCTCAATTTGTTATTTTGTCAGAGATCTGACAGGACTGAAATCCAAGCCGTGTCAACAGATTGCAGATGTTTTCCGTCGGCTGACACGCCACATCCTGGGGGGAGCGCGCCGGGCTGCAATCCCTGCCTGGAGGTGTCAGCTCCGCTGCACCAGACCCGCTCAGAGGGGCTGGGAGCTCCTGGTGGCTGTGGGATGGGGGCCCTCGGCCTCTCCCTGTGCTTCCAGAACTCCCTGGAGAGAGCAGAGCAGGGCCCCAGGGCAGCCGGGATCCCACCTGGGCTGAGCTGCCTGCGGTGGTGCCTCCCCCTCCTCTGGAAATGGGCAAACCAGGCCAAGACCCTTCCAATTCATCTCCCTGAGAGGTGTGGAAGGACGGGGGAGATGCGGCCGTGGGACTAAACCCAGGTCTCCTGGGATCCAGTCCAGTAGGAAAAGCCTCAAGGAGATCAGGATTCTCCTACAGAGACGCTCTGGAGTTTGGCTGCACAGCGAGACCTTTGTAACTCTCTGTTCTCTTTATTCTCCTGATAAACCCTCCTGACTCCCTCAAAGCTGCTGGATGAACACCTGAGTCAAACCTTTCACCGTCCCTTGGACACGCAGAGCTTGTTGCTGTCTGCCTGGGAATCCTGAAGGGGCCTGGGCTGGATAAATCCTGCAGCAGGAGCGCTGCTCCGGCGGGATCGGCTCCTGAAGAGGAGCTCGCTGGGCTCTGCAGGGCCGGGGCTGGATCGTGGTGTGGTTGTGCCTTCCCTGCCCGGCCCCAGCGCATTTGGTGTCTGATCATTGCCTGGATACCTTCTCCTTGTGTCAATATTTTTGCTGTGGAACAGTACACAGCCTTCTACCTGAAATTTTACAAACTGGCAGGGTACTATTACAAAAGATTACTTAATTGCAGATTACTACTGTACATTTGAATCTCAGTATCTTATTAAGCTGTCAGCTTTAATTACCATTATATGTTTAGATTATGCCATAGATTATTTAGTTCGGTACCCAGGTTTGCCAACCTGTTTGCTTTGTGACATGACAGGGTGGTAATTACAACATTACTGGAAAACCTAAATTTTTCCATGGGAAAGATTAGAAGTCCCTGGCAGCAGCAGTGACCCCACAACTGCTCGTTGCTGCTGGGGTGAGCAGCGTTTGCTCCGTGTGGGTCTGTGCTCTCAGGCCTGTCTGGTTCCCCACCCTGGCAGTGTCCCGGGGCCTTCCATCCCAAAGGCTGCGTTCCACTCTGGTCAGGAGGCAAAATGCCCCATTTTGTGTATCCAGGCTGGGCACGGGGAGGGTTGGGATGGGCAGGGTCACTGGATGTGCAGCCAAGGCCCTGCTGACCCCACACAGGATGGGGAGGTGATTTTCACACTGACAGATTGAATGGCTGACGGGAAGAAGCGAAACCTCTGTCTCAGCCTTGTTTTGCAAATCCCTTTTATTCCCTGATGATGATACCCTGTAACCAACACTGCTTTTCTGTCTGCAGCAAACGCTGTAAATCTGAGCCACAGCCTTATCTGTGCAGCCCAAGATTGATGAGGCTGGAGCTGCAGGCAGCTCATGGAGAGACAATTCCCTCTCACAGCCTGAGAGGCAAAGGGAAACACCCAACGTGGATAAAGCAGGGTCGGCTTAGGAGCACAGAATCTGATCCTCTGGAGTGGGACGGTGCTGTGGGAGCAGCTGGGGAGGGAATCCCGTGCTCTGGTGTGAACCCAGCTGTCAGAAAAAACCAACCACAGAAACAGGCAGGAGCAAGAACGATTTGAGTTTGTGTTGCTGCTGCTGAACAGATTTATACCTGTGAGATCCCTTCTCCTTCCTCCTGTGCCCATCTTCCCAGGGGAATGAGGGACAAGCCTGGGGGTCAGCTGAAGCAAAGGCCTGAGCGTGCAGGTGCACGGGGATGTGCCAAGCGGCCGTGCCTCAGTTTCCCCAGCTGGTCCCAGGAGAGCTGCTGGAAGGAGCCACAGTCACCCAGAGCTGTCACCCCGAGAGAAACAGGGACCAGGAGCTGAGCCAGGCAGCCGGGGAGGGCTGAGGGACAGAGCCTCGAGCTCTGCACTCCAGGTACTCCGGCTCTGAGTGATAAACAAAACCCCCAGAGCTGAAATCGCCTTCCTGCCCTGAGTCTCTTTTCCACACACAGGTACAAAGATGCAGGGTAGGTGTAAAAATCTCTCTCTGTCACTGGAGATGGAGAGACATAAATTGTGTGTATAAAAATCCATACTATTAACTCCTCTCTGAGTACAATCAGAAGAGTTCTATACATCTTTATATTTATGTAGCAATAAATACATTAGATAAAAGTAATCTATTCAAGTCACAATTACCTCTTACTCAAGTATACCTTGTAACGAATTTGTCTCCAGTTCTGATGGTATATGCTGCATATTGATATTATTTTGTCTGGTTATTATTAAAAAACCCCATCTCTGCCTCACTCTAATCTTTTCCTTGGCACAGCCTTTGTTTTAAAAGCCTAGAATGATAATAAAGTATAGGGAAAACACTTAGGAGAGCCATTCATTTCTCAGCCTGTCCTCAGTTAATTAATACTCCACGTTCTCCAGAGGAGAAATCTCAGCTCCTTCGCCAAATTAAGGAAGGAAGAGATGCCATAAATATTCTGCTGGGCTGGAGTCAGTTTTGCTTCCATTGCAGTTCTGAGCTCCAGCCCTGTTTGCCTGGAGCTGAGCACCCTCCCTCCCCAGCCTGGAGGAAAAGGGATTATTTTTCTCTCTTTGAGGGATGAAGGGGCGTCCCCTGACTGCTGCTTGGACAAACAACCTGGCAGTCCCTGCCCCGGGACCATTTCACCTCCAGCCAAGGGCTCCGTCCTGCCCTGCAGACTGTGGGGTTCCACCCAGGTTTGCAGGAGGAGCTCCCGTGTTCCTCGAGCAGTGCTGGTTATCATCCTGCCTTCCGTGCTCCTTGCAACATCCACTTGAAGCCAGAATTCCGCTAAAGCAGCTGCTGGGGCTGTTTGAGATTCCTCTCTTCAGTCAGAAAGATTTAAACCACTCCTTGTCTGTGGAACCTCTGTGGGTTGGGGAGGGTTTTTATATATTTATATATATACTTTATATAAAAATAAGTGTCTCCCCTTTAAGTATTTGGATTCCAAGTGTGCCCTACAGCAGAGAAAATTCCATCCCTGCTGGTTTAAAACACCAGAAATGCAGAACAAGGCAGCAGCGCCAGTTTAATGCCAGGAGCTCGGTAATGACTTTGGCCTGGTGGTTTTTTCCTGGCTAATTCCCTACAACATTCCCTCCTTGGCAGTTTTATTTCCCAAAGAGAAAGCAGGGACTTTGTCAGGGAGAAGTTTCCTGATGAGAGATTAGAATCATAACCAAATTAAATGATTGTCTCTAACTAATTAGATTAGTTTAAATTGAATAATGAAACCTTTAGCTGTATTTAATGTAACATGCCTGAAGTCCAACGATTAGTCTGCTGAATGAAGCTAAACAATTAAAAACACAATCTATTTTATAGCTTATTTTATAGGAACAATTGGAAAAACTATTACTGCTGAAATCTGCAGAGGAAATGCACAATTACGAGCCCAAGAGGAGCAGCCAGAGCAGGGAATGTGCAGCAGGGCCAGGTGAGGCACCAGTAAGGACTTGGGCCTTCCTGCCCACCAACACCGGCCAGGTCTGGAGTTTAGCACTTCATTACTGAGGTCAAGGGGGAAAAGAAACCTTAATTCCCAAACATCTGGGTCGCAATGGATCAATGTTAAAATAAAAAAACCTCATAAATATTTAATGCATCATGTAAAAATCAGAGGATCATATTGTGACACGTGTTTTCATGCCCTGTGTTTTGCATGGCTGTCAGGGAGGAACTCCTGTAAGGTTCATCCACCCATCCTTTATCCATCCTTTATCCATCCATCCATCCATCCATCCATCCATCCATCCATCCCTCCATCCATCCTTTATCCATCCCTCCATCCACCCATCCTGGATTTCACAACACAAGGAGATGCTGCAGGGTTATGACAAAGCCCCTGGGAGTGTATTTGCACCTCGATGCACCCAAAGAACTTTAAAAATGCAGCTTTGGAACACCCAAAGCACAGCCTGGGACCTTGGCAAGCACCCAACTCCTCCCAGAAATGCAGCTCAGGCTCCCAGGCCCCTGAGGCGCTGCCCGAGCCAGAGCTGTGGCTGTACAGGGAGATGCTGCAGGAGCACCAAGTGCCAGAGCCGTTTTTGCCCTGATTTCCTCTCTGGATGCCCCTGGCGCTCGCACAGAGCTCTGGCACAGCCCCGCCCTGCCACACAAAGCCCTGAGCACAGAGCACGAGGGCACAGGGGAGACCCTGGCGCTCAGGGGCCTTTCCCTCCCATAATCCTGCCCGTGAGAGCTTCTCCAAATACCGCGCTCGAGCTCCCGGAGCTGAGCTCCCGTCCTGTTGGGATGTCTGCCCGTCTGTGGTGACTAATCCTATTTTGGAGGTTGCTGGGCAATAGGGCCCTTTTATTTGCTCGGGAGGAAGCTGCAGCATTTCAAGCAGCATGAATTCCAGCCTGCTACAAGTCTCCCAGCTGGCAGAACAGCTTGAACATTCTGTATTTTTGATGAAATCTTTGATCACCTCATTGCAAGATCTGGTTGCCTACTCTCAGCTCTCTGGCAGCTCTGAGCACAACCTGCCATTTCGAGATGGGGTTTGTTCTTTTACGGATTAGGCGCATTAAATAAATAAACCAAACTGTCTTAGAGATCTCCTGATCAATAATGGCTTGGGCCCAGGGGCCTGGGAACACAGCACACAATATTCCAGCGTCAAACTGGTGTCAATCAGACCTTCCCGTGGCCATCTCCTGAGGAAAGGTGCCTGCCCTGCTCTGGTTGAACACAGAAGGCATCGCTGATCCCTCGTTACCTTGGAGATCTTTCTGTTCCCAGGTTACCACCTAAATCACAAGGAAATACGGCCATGGAGCGAGCAGGGGAGCTCCAGCTTGTTCCTGGAGAACAAGGAGGAGACACGTGAAGACCCCAAAAGCAACTGCCCTGGGCACCAGCAGAGCCTCCTGCAGCGGAGCAGCGCCTCAGCACGGGAACGTTCCTGAGGAATCCTGGGGACTCTCTGCTCCCTGCTTGGCCAGCAGGCCCCAGGACACAGAGTGGAGCTGCCCAGCCCGGAACAGCCCCTCAGCAGCTGCAGCTCCCCCGGCTGAGATCCCAGCTCAGCTGCTGCTGAGGTGCCCTCTTGTCGGCATCGCAGCTTTTGTGTCTGTAGTAGCAGGGAAAAATGAGGTTGTGTGAGTCACACATTAACCATGCCAGGATGGGGAAAGGGTTGTGTGGTGCAGGAATTCCTTTGTCACTGTCAGCTGAGACAAACATAAGGAAAAATATACTGCAAAGTGTTTCCTTGAGTTATTGTATCAGCTGTGATGTTTATTGCTGCTTGGACTCAGTCCCGAGGATTATTTTAAATAATGAGTTCTTCAGTGGGGACCTTCATTGAAGCAGTATTTATATAAACATGGGCTTGATTAAGAGCAAAGAGAAATCAGCAGGAATTTTCCCTTTGTCTTCGGAGACTCTAAATTACATCCACATTGCAGGACATTCTGAGAGGCCAATTCCAGATTCCAGGTTTGTGCTGCATTTGTGGGCACCGGGGCAGCTCAGAAGCAGCAACGAGAGCATGTGAAACAACAGCTTCCCTCAGGTGCTGCTCTGACCATCGAGCTGTCTGAAGGGACGGGTGCTGAGCTGAATTCTTGGGGAAGTCACTCCTGTCCCTGCTGTGCTCTCCTGCCCCTTGCAGGATTCCTGTGAAGGTTTCCCAGGCCAGCAGCACCTGTGCGAAGCAGGGTTTGGAAGAGCTGTGAATCACCCACCCTTCAGCACGAGGAAAGGTAAATCCGCATCTCTGACAAGGAGCAGGGAGAGGCTTCCAAGGGTTCTCCCGAGTTCAGCAAACTGGTACCAAACGGGAGGGCAGGGGGACCGTGTACCCAGTTACATCTCTGCCGGTGCCTCTGTCAGCCACACGTCCCCTCCTCACACAGCACATCCCCAGGCCACGGATCCGATGGCATTTTGGCAAGCCAGAGCCTCTTCTCACGAGCTCCTTCCTCGACTCAGATTTACCAATCAATCAATGGATGCATCCCGATCATAATAAAGCCATCATCTCTGTACACAACCTGTCAGAAATGACAGCTCCTCATTCTAATATTGTGGGAAATATATAGGCTTGGGAGGGAGCACCTGTTGGATCCCTGGAGTGGGAGAGAGAGGGAAGAGACTGCAGGAAACTCTCCTGGTGATGGCCCCACCCTGCTGAGGCCAAGCCCAGCCTGCCTGAACAGCCACTCTTTAATTAAGGCTTCCTTCTGCCACACACTCTGCAAATTCTGTTTCTTTCTTGCTTCTTCCCTCAGCCATGACCTAATGCAAAGCAGTCACTCACATCTCCATGAATCAAAGGAGATAATGTAGCTCTCAGCTACGCTAAAGGATGGCCAGACACATCCAAGATGTTTCAAACTTCATTTGAGGACTAACATAAGTGATTAACAGTTGTCTGTAGCATTAGGAGGCAGGGAGTGGAAGTCCTTTTATCAAATTGTGAGCTGCCAACAACTTCCCGCTGACAAGCTATCTTTAAATTCTTCATAATGCCTCTGCAAAGCCCTAAAGCTTTGTTGAATCCCTCGCCTGCAGTCTCCCGACGTCAGCTCTTCCACTCCTTGTCACGGGGAGATGTGGCCGCAGCGAGCCTCGGTGTCACGTGGACACGCTGAGGGCTGGGAACGGGGTTCCTTCTGTGCTCCAGCTGTGGAATAATGGCAAATCCTCCAGAACCAGGGCCTTTGGTTGTTCTAAAGCGTGCCCAGAGGTGATGGGGTTGGAGTGGAGGCACAAAGCCCCTCACAACAAACAGGGCTTCAGGGGGCTGCACCACTACCCAAAAACATGGCCAGGTGAGGGGTCTGTGAGGGCAAACCCTTGTTTCCTGTCCCCAAAATCCCAGCCAGGTGAGTGGTCTGTGGGGGAAAGCCCCTGTGGGGACTGACCCCAAAAACACGGCTGGGTGAGGGATCACCGAGTGCAAACCCCTGTGAGAGTCTGTCCCCAAAAACACAGCCGGGTGAGGGATCACTGAGGGCAAACCCCTGTGGGAGTCTGTCCCCAAAATCATAGCTAGGAAAGGAATCACCGAGTGCAAACCCCTGTGGGAGTCTGTCCCCAAAATCATAGCTAGGAAAGGAATCACCGAGTGCAAACCCCTGTGGGAGTCTGTCCCCCCCGGCTGGGGCTCCTCCAGCACAAACCCCGACCCCTTCCCAGCCGTGGGGATGGTTGAACACTTGGCCTGTTCCGTTCTCATCCCGTTGGGAATCCTCTCGCTGTTTCCGACTTGCTCCCAGACCCCCACACGTGTGCCCCTTTTCCTTGGGGTTTCACACACACAAAGGAACCCTGGCTGTGCCTCTGACGGCACCCCCAGCCCCTTCCCTCACCCCCAGCCCTGCCCTGCCGGGACGTGGGGCTTGTCTGGGCTTGGCTGATTCATCCTCCTGGATTAAATCACTCCAAAGCATCAAAGAGCCTCCCCTACCTCACGAGGAACTGCGAGGTTTAATTACTCGACACAGAGGTATTACGCGTTGTTGCAAAATATTATAATTTAGAGTATTCCATCCCATAATTAACAAATACATCAGGCAACAAGTAAAACCAATCTTAAAAATGAGTAGTTAAATTTTTCTTAATTACATCCACTGAACTGAATCTGCCCCTGAGCAATGCACATGTAATCCCAGTGAAGTCAGAGCAGTTGTACAGAAAACACTAAAATAAAAATAGTCTGTAGTTATCATCTCTACTGCAGCAATGCTTCCAGTCCCCCACCAAGGTTAGGGACTCCGGCTTTATTTAGAGTTTGAAACAGGAACAATAAAGGTAAACTCAGCTGAACTGAGGAAAGAGCATGGAAAGAGCACGAAAAGAGTTGTGTGGCATTGGGATTTACACAATGCGTAAACAAAGGCTGAATCCTCGTGTAAAACAGGGGGTGTTTGATACCACCTTGTAAAACAGAGCCAAGGGTCTCTGGTGACCGGGCTCCAGGTGATGATGCCTTAGGAAGAATTCCTATGGCAAAGCCTGAAGAGTTCATGGAGAAATTCCAAACTGCCTGAGCATGGAGCTTGGTGCACGGGGCCCTACAGAAACCCCAGAGTGCTACGGAAGAGAAGCCACTGTCCCCTGCTCTCCATTCCTGCATCCAACCCCACCCAGGGCACACCCATCAAACCCTGCCCTACGCCAGGACTCAGCCCTGGGCACGGACCAGGTGTCACAACCCCAACCCCTGCGCAGAGGGACACGGCCCAGCTCCTGTGGGGCAGCGGGATCCTCCTCCTGAGGCAGAGCCCTGAGCCATCGCCTCTGACAGCAAACAAGGCTCATTAATCACAACATCCCTCGGGAAACCTCTGCTGGAGTCTCCCCCTCCCCTCCCGGGGTCTCAGGTGGGCTGGAGAAAGAGCAGCTTCTCCTGTTTGGCATGGCCAGATGCATCCTCTGCTCATCCTCTGCTCCTGAGCTGCATCTCTGTCCTCCTGCTCATCCTCTGCTCCTGGGCTGCATCTCTGTCCTCCTGCTCATCCTCTGCTCCTGGGCTGCATCTCTGTCCTGCTCTCCCTTCCCTCCTGCTCATCCTCTGCTCCTGGGCTGCATCCCTTCCTTCCCGCTCTCCCTTCCTTCCCTCTCTCCCTTCTCTCCCACTCTCCCTTCCCTCCCTCTCTCCCTTCCCTCCCGCTCTCCCCCTGCTCCTGGGCTGGGCACAGGTTGCATTTCCAAACACAAAACCTGGTCCTGCTACCCCCACACACGGAGCAGAGGCTGCTTTGCTCGCAGGAAGGCTGTTCCGAGAGGCAGACAGCAGACAGCTTGAGGAAGGGTGGCAGAATTCAGCTCCTAATTATTAGATTAAAACCTTGAAACAGTTGTCATGTACGAAGGGACAAAGTAGAATTTGGCAAACAGGAAGGGAAAAACAAGTCTTCTCGTAATGACAAAAAATCCCTGAAGACAACCTTGTCATTTTTTGAGAGCATCTCAACAGCTCCCTGCTTTTATTTTTTTGGTCACCACTTATCAAAATTTGCATGGCTAGTTAGTGGGTTAATTTAATTATGAGCAGCATTTATGAACAGCCTGATGGGGGATCTGCAGAGGGCAATAGAGTCTGTTCCTGAATTATGAAATTGCACACACTCGCACATCTGGAAGCCGTCATGGGACGGATCTCTGTCTTGTAAATGCGTGTTGAGTGTTACAATATTTTACTAAGCACTCCCAATCTGTCAAGGTTTACAGGAGAGCAGAGACTGGGAACATTTGGGATCATTTGTGGCTTAGAGCCATTAGCTACTTCCACCCACTTATTGTGACGTTATTAATGGCAAAATAATCTAAAGAGCAGAAGTTGGCTTGCTGGCGACCTGAGATAATCGGAGTGATTTTCACTGAGGGCCCAAAGCAGGGCTGAATCCCGAGCTGGGGAGCGCAGCCTCGTTTGGGGTGAGCTGCTGACACCTCTGGGTGGCCTCTGCTCCTCAGAGGTGTCACTGCAACCCAGCCCAGCCCTGCTCCCGGTCTGAGAGGTGGCACAAGAATTCACGGGGGGAGAAGCGATGCCGAGCATCCCTCACCCAGTGCCCCCTCAGCAGGAGTCTCTGGTGGGCAGGGCACGGAACACCACACTCAGATGAATTCCCACTTCATTCAGCCCTGGAGAGTGCAGCAAAACTCCCTGCCAGGGCATGTGAGCTGGAGCTCGATGCTACCCCTCCTAAAACTCAAGTTCTCTGCCTAAAATCCAACGTCATTGAGCTCCAGTGACATCCAGGGATGTTTGTGACCGTGGGATTGGCACTGCCAACACAAAGGGACACCCTAAATCCTCCTGGGCTACACCACAGACACCAGAATGGCCAGTGAAGGCTCTGATGGTGTAGAATCCAGCCCCAGCCTGGGACACAGGAATGGATTTCATCCCATGGAAAGGAAATCAGGACTTGGCCTGTGAAAGCAACTTTGCGCGAGGTTTCTTCACCGTTTGGAGCCGTGGCTCAATGAGAAGGTTTGGAACACTCTGAAACTCCGTGGAGCTTTTGGCTTCTCGTTAAGCTCTTGCATGTCTGTTTAATTTAAATCCTCATCCAATCATTAAATAGGGTGGTTTTTTTAACGGGTCATTATGATGTGATTTATGACATTGGTGTAATTGTCAGAATTACTGTGGGTAATTAAAATATGAAACGATGCTGCCAGAGGCTTCGGTCCCTCTCAGCACCCTCATTAAAAATCAGGAGCTGACCAAATTATGAATCGGCTGGTTTGCACAAGTTCACAGGGAAAGCTAATTATGAAACTTATCCTTATGCACTCAGAACTCACACCATCAGTCATGCAAATTCTTCAGGTGATTATGCCATTGTATAACCCAGAATGGGATTAGTGGGCCCAGGTGGGTGCAACCCCAGGTACAACGAGCAGAACGACCGTTCCTTGCAGGGGGAATGGAATCCCTGAAACTCCTGCTGATGGATGCGGGACAGGGCCTGGAGCAGGGCGAGGCAGGGAATTTTCACACGGAGCAGAGCAGAGAGGCTGAGGAGCACGGGGAGATCGCTGATCTGTAACGGGGAGCCTCGGAGGAACGAGAGAGGCTTGAGAGCACAGGGGAAGGGAGCTGCGGAGAGCAGCTGGAATAAACTCTGGATTAGCTGACGGAATCCGTCAGGAATGGCTGGCTGAGCTCACAGGGAGCCTGGGTGCCAAAGGCAGTGAGAGGGACACAAACTGAAGTGAAGGAAAAATCCTGTGTGTGAGGGCAGGCGAGGGCTGAGAGGTTTCCTCTCAGCAATCCAAATGTTTTGCTCTCCAGAAGGAAAGGGAATGAAAAAGGAATAACTGGAGGCCAATTTACAAAATCCAACCCAAACTGAATCGAGAAGTAAATCCCTGATGGACCATATCTCTCATCTGAGTGTTTTTAACTCAAATAAACCTAATTAACTGCCTGTGTATCATCAGCTTAACCATCCCTCCACGCAGACTGTCCCCCTGACTCGGAGGAGAAGGCTTCAAAAATACACAGCTGGAACAATGGGACTTCCCAATCCAGCAAAATGCGGAATGCAAAACGTTATCGCCTCTTCCTCGCGGAGCTAACATCGGTTAACTTCCCAACCAACATCGCTTCTCGAAATTCCAGTGCCCAAAATACCTGTGCAGCTGCCTCCTTCCACTTCCCAAGCTCCTCAAACGCCATTGGCGTGGTTCAGGAGGGGCTTTTTTCAGAATCCCACCCCTGGAGTGTCTGAGGTGCCGACAGACATCCCCAGTGTCCGTGTTCCCGCAGCCCCGGGAGCTCCGGCTGCCCCTGACCAGCTTTCCCCCTCGCTGCAGAGCCCAGGGGCGGCGGGGCTGGGCTGTGCCCGGGCTTGGCTGTGCCCGGAGCTCCCGGCTGCCCGGAGCCCCTGCCCTGGAGCCCAGGCACTGCTCAAAAGCACAATGTGCTGCTGACAAAGGATCTGCCCGCTGGAACAACACTTCCTGCACCTCCATCCCGCTCCTTTTCTCGGGAACGCAGCTTTACACTTGTCCTTCATACAAATAACCCGAGGGTGGGAATTATTCAGAAGGCTCGTGTTTGACACCCCATCTGTTCATTTCTGACAGCGATATATAATGTAAGGCTATAAAAACTTGAAAAATAATGCAACATAAAAAGGGATTGACTCGGCTCCAAGAGGCCATAAACGGTAACAAATACCATTGTATGATTTATTTCATGCTGTAATCTTTACAGTAAGTCATCTTTCAGACATTTCCTTGTGACAGGTTTTAATAATATTAATGCCCAGAGCAATCCAAATCATCGCCAATAGACATATTTATCAAGCTGCCAATCCAAGTAAATGAAATTCTATAAGCAATAATGTAACATGTTTAAAGGAAGCTAATAAAACAAGTCAGGAGAGAAATATTACTGCAAAGTATGCTCTCTCTAATCCAGCCCTGGATTTTATACAGCCAAAATGCAAATCTTTCCCTCCATGATTTATTGCTCCAAAAATACCGATGACCTTTCCAGGAGCTCTTGCACAGCCCTTCTCACACGTCCCTGCAGCCTGGGAGGAATCCTGCTCGGCTGCCTGGCTCTGCCCTGCCCTGCGCTGGGGAGTGATGGGCACCAGCAAGGAGCAGCATCTTAAATCTCCCAGATTTATTAAAGACTGACAAGCCTTAACACAGGCTTGGCAACGCAGCAGGTATTTATGAGCAATTATCCAGGCCCCAGATAAGTTGCAATTAACAGGGAGCTAAAACCCGGTTCTTTAACCTGGTTTTCCTCTCAGAGTAATTCAGTTCTCCCCAAGCCAGAGCGTGGCTGAGGGGGCTCTGAGCAGGGCCCGGGAAGGAGCCACGGCAGGGCTGTGCACTGAGCCTGATCTCAAACACCTTCCACGCCTCGCTGGGAACGGAGCAGGAACGGAAAACAGGGGAGAACAATTCAGCAGAACAGACACCATTAAATTTGTCACGCCTTAGGCAAGAATGGGTGGAAAAGCCATGGCTGGTGAAGCAAGGGCAGCGATGCAGGGGCTCAGCAGTGCTGGAGGAGTCCTAAAGGCCTCCATGGACCCACTTCTGCAGGAGTTTTATGGGCTGAGGGACTTTGGTATTGGGTTGTGATGACTTTGTTTTAATGACACCAATTAAGTTCTTCTCTGGATGTAAAGATCTGCTCGTTGTCTGTGGAGGAACAAAGAGAGAAGGGGGGGATGTACAAGGCAGTGCAGTGGGGTGGGAGGGGTCCCCCCCGAGCCCTGTGCAGGACCCCAGCAGTGCTGGCGAGCCCTGAGCCCAGCACGGGCTGGGTCTCACAGCAGGCCAAGGCTCACCCTTCCCACTGCAGGTTCCTGACATCCCCCAGGTCATGATCTGATCACATTTTTCACTGACTGGGCCACATCCAAATCTTATCTCAATCTCAGATGCAAATTTCTGTTCCAAGAACGATCGGAATTGGAGTGTTCAGCTGGTTCCATGTCCCAACAAACACAGGTGTTTGCACAGAGCCCTGCAAAGGGGCAGGAGCCATTCCAGGAGCATGGCCTGCTGGACATCTTCCTGCTGTTCATCTCCCTCCTGGACATCTCCTTGCTGGACCTCTCCCTGCTGGACATCTCCCTGAGGGGCATCTCCTGCTGGACACCTCATCTCCCTGCTGGACATCTCATCTCCCTGCTGGACCTCTCCCTGCTGGACCTCTCCCTGAGGGACATCTCCTGATGGACACCTCATCTCCCTGCTGGACATCTCATCTCCCTGCTGGACCTCTCCCTGCTGGACGCCCCGCAGGTGGGACCTGCAGTGAAGGCCCTGCGGCCCCGGCTCAGGGGTCACTTTGCCTTCGCAAATTCAGCGGAGCAGAGACCTGAGCTCTGCCCCCGGTCCCTGCCCTGCTCTGGACACAGAAGGTCAGACCGAGCTCCTTTCTTTGCAGAGCATCCCGGAGGGGAAGCCTGGCCCTAACCTGGAAATGGGCAATGGGATGCAGCTCTTTGGGATTGCAGTTCCTTGGCATCAGTGTGAGAACTCTGCTGTCACCTCTCTCTGTCCCCAAGGAGCTGTAGTCACGGGGAGGGTTCCTCTGTGACTTCCAACACCTCATTTCCCCCTTCCTCACTCCCTCCCCACCTTCGCCTGCTCCTTCTGCTTTCGCTGA
Source organism: Pomatostomus ruficeps (assembly GCA_013400735.1). Lineage (NCBI taxonomy): Eukaryota > Metazoa > Chordata > Aves > Passeriformes > Timaliidae > Pomatostomus > Pomatostomus ruficeps. The sequence goes on along the minus strand of VYZT01009114.1, from coordinate 26,921 downwards.
GAGCTCTTTGAGGCAGGAGCTGCCTTTCCCTGTTCAGCATCCACCTAATGGGATCCCAGTCCCTGCAGAAGCCCCAAGGCACGGCTGTAATACAAATAATAAATACTGCAACTAATAATAACAGCACTTTGCAATGTCCTCCCCGGGGAGGGCTGCAAGGCCAGTCCCTGGTGTCATTTCAAGCTAAACTCCACAAACCAGACCCGTGTGGCTGCGTAGAACAGAGAGGCTTTATGATGTGGTGAGGGGGAGAATACTGATGGGGAAAGGAACAATTATTCATCTGCATATTTGGCTATTTCTTTCGGGGAATTAAAAATATCTCCTAGTACCTTTTCTGTTCCTCACTGCTAAGCAGCAGCAGAGATCGGAGGGAAAATAAATAAATAAATAAGAAATACATAATCCCTAAGGTGTAATCCCAGAGTATGGAAACTCACTTCACTTAAATACCTCCCTCTGGCATAATTGACTTTTCATGTGCATGTTAATAATGATATTTCAGCAGGTTGTGAGGGCTTGTTCTTCTCCCCCCACCTGCTTTGGTAAATTATGTGATTGGGCATGAGGAGAGACACATTATAAATCTAATTATGTTTTCGTTTAGATTTAACAAGTCAGCACAATCTGGTGGCTCGTGTGTGTGTGTGTTTACTAGTATTTCCAGCTGACCCCAGTGCTGCGGGACGGCAGCAATTCCCAGTCCCAGTTCTGAGCTGTGCTGGGACACCTCGCAGTCCTCCTGCACCGGCAATGCCTCCGCTGCCAGAGCACACGGGGGCTGCAGGGAGGGGAGGCAGCGCCGCTGGAGCCTCTTCTGCTCCGCGGCAGCTGAGAACTGCTCACGAGCAGAAATGGGGCAAGAAAGAGGGGTTTGTGCTAAAAAGGGGAGTTTGTGCAAAAAAGGGGAGTTTGTACAAAAAAGAGGAGTTTGTGCAAGAAAGGGGAGTTTGTACAAGAAAGGGGAGTTTGTACAAGAAAGGCGATTTTGTACAAAAAGGGGGAGTTTTTGCATCTCTTCCTCTCCAGGGAAAACACAGCCCTGGTTTCCTGCACTCCCAGGCACCATTCCCACCGTTCCCACCGTTCCCACCATTCCCACTCCAGTTCACTGCCAAAGGGGCTCCCGGGTCAGTTTTTAGGCTCGGTGACAGTGACCTCTCGTGTCACCAGCCCGATGTCCCTGTTGCCCTCACGGGCTCACCTGCACCCGCTGGGCTCTGTTCCACTCACCCTGACCCCTCGCCGTGAGTTTGGAGGGGTCCAGAGCACCCCACACCACTCGAACCGCAGGCTGGAGGGTGGAGGAACGAACCAAAGCGCTCAGAATTCAGCTCTGCTCCGCTCTGCTCCATCCAGAACGAACCAAAGCGCTCAGAACTCAGCTCTGCTCCGCTCTGCTCCATCCAGAACGAACCAAAGCGCTCAGAACTCAGCTCTGCTCCGCTTTGCTCCATCCAGAACGAACCAAAGCGCTCAGAATTCAGCTCTGCTCCGCTCTGCTCCGTCCAGAACCCACGGGGAGGGGGGACAGGGGCACGGGCAGACCCCGGCACAGCTCCCCACCCCCCCCCAGGCAGTTCCTCCCTGTCCACCGAACCCGTGCGGCGCTGCAGGTTTGCGAACAGCGGCTTTCCCCCAGCGCCCGTTCCTGCTGGAATGTCAGCTCGTGCTTTCGGGATCCGAGATCGCCCTGGAGACGGGGGAAGCCGAGCAGGGGCAGCTCCAGGGGAGCGGGGCTGGCTGAGCATCCCCCGGGACCGTCACCGGGGTGTCCCTGCAGCCCACGGGGGCTGGGCTGGGCGGGCAGCGGCTCCCGCGGCTCAGGACACTCCTGCTCGGAGCCCTGCAGGTGTCAGCACTGCTGTTCCCGTTCCCTGTTCCCGTTCCCTGTTCCCGTTCCCTGTTCCTGTTCCCGTTTCCCGCTCCCTCCGCAGCCAGGGAAGGGCTCAGCCGTGGGGCTCGGCTGCCATCTGCTGCTGAACGCATCTCCGGCCTTCCCTTTCCTTAGCCGAGCTCTGACTGCCAGAGAAAAGCAGAAATCCGAAGCATTTCAAGTGCAATCGTAATGAAAAAGATGAAATGTATCACCAGAAAACTCCCTGTTTGAGCAGGGAAGTACAGAGCTGTGTATTCCAACCCATCCTCTGAGAGAAACGGGTAATAAAAACACAATTAACAGAGATTCATTCAGCTAGCTGGGATTTTTTTTTGTGTTTTTTTCTTTCCTGTTTATATTTGTGCATGTTTGTTTGGGTGTTTTTAATGGGAAACAGATTTTAAGAATTTATCTGAGAAAGGTTTTGAATTTCTGCAGTTTATTCAACCCTGAGGCTCCTGAGGATTTGGCAGCTTTTTATATTTTAATTAATTTGCCTAATTGTAAACTCCATAGGAAAGAGGTGCTTTCACTTCCACCACATTATTTTTGAATGCTTTTACTGTAATAAAATCATGAATGTAATAAACCCAAGAAGTTTTACTGCAGCCTGGATGGGCCATTTCTCCATGGGGACACTGAAATTCCTGGATACTCACACTAAAATCCAGGGTTGGAGGTATCTGCTCTAACGCTGAACATGCCAGGTAAAACAAGGGGGGGAAATCTTATTTTCCCATGGTTCTCCCTTCTGATGAGCACCAGGGTCCTGCTGGGCTGCTTCCAGCACATCTGTGCTGCAACAGCACAGAATTTCCCCAATTCCTCCTGCAGGGATCACTCAAGGAACCAGCTCAGCCCAGATTCCTGCTGCTCCCAGCCCAGTTTCAGTGAATATTGGGCATTTCCTGACAGAGGGCGCAGGGAAAGGCGAGCAGGGAGTGAACATTTCCCTTCCACACCTGCACTCCCTGCACAGATCCACGGCCCAGAGGACAAACAAAGCATCAGTGACTCCAATGATTGCCAGAGATACTGACTTTAATTATTACCACACGTACTGGCTCTAATTGTTATCACAGATCCTAGTTCTAATTGTTACCACAGGTATTGGCTCTGATTGTTACCACAGATACTGATTCTAATTGTTACTGCAGATCCTGGCTCTAATTATTACCACAGATCCTGGTTCTAATTATTACCACAGATACTGGCTCTCATTATTACCACAGGTACTGGCTCTAATTGTTACTGCAGGTACTGGCTCTATTACCACAGGTACTGGCTCTATTACCACAGGTACTGGCTCTAATTATTACCACGGATACTGACTCTAATTGTTATTGAGAGTACTGGTTCTAATTATTACCACGGACACTGACTCTCATTATTACCACAGGTTCTGGCTCTAATTACTGCAGATACTGGCTCTAATTGTTACTGCAGATACTGGCTCTAATTATTACCACAGATCCTGACTCTCATTATTACCACAGGTACTGGCTCTGATTGTTACCACAGGTACTGATTCTAATTGTTACCACAGATCCTGGCTCTAATTATTAGCACAGATCCTGGTTCTAATTATCACCACAGATCATGGCTCTCATTATCACCACAGATCCTGGCTCTCATTATTACCGCAGGTACTGACTCTAATTATTACCGCAGATCCTGACTCTCATTATTACCACAGGTATTGGCTCTGATTGTTACCACAGATACTGATTCTAATTGTTACTGCAGATCCCGGCTCTAAGTGTTACCACAGATCCTGGCTCTCATTATCACCACAGATCCTGGCTCTCACTATCACCACAGATCCTGGCTCTCACTATCACCGCAGATCCTGGCTCTCACTATCACCGCAGGTACTGACTCTGTTACTGCAGAAGCTGCAGCAGCATCGGGAGGTCCCACGGAGCAGAGGCAGCTCCTTGGTGGCAGCTGCGGGGCAAGGAAAGTGAAGAGGAGTTTCTGTCCCCTCGCACTCCCTCCCTCCACCGTTCCATCTCCAGGCAGGCGCTTCCCTGGCCCAGGGAGGATGGACGGGGCTGGGGCCTGGCTCTCCATCAGTTCTGAGCCCCTCCAGCCCCTCTGCTCTCAGCACAGAGCTCCCTCCCCAGGTGTTTTCCACGGCCTTTTCCCCTCTGGGCCCAGAGCTTCTGCTCCCAGCTGCTGAAAGCAGCCATTTCCTCCTTCAAAGTGGGGAAGGAATAATTGCACTCAATAGCCTGCATTTTCTGGGAGGATTTGCAGCTTTTCAGAGATCTGTGGCACTTATTTATCCCCCTTGCTGAACCGGTTCCAGCTTCCCCATTAGGGTGTCTGGTGTTTCATCACTGCAAAGACAGAGTTCTCTGGCTCAGGACCAGAGAGCAAAAGCTCTGCTGCCAACGCTGACAAATTGTCCCTTTATGACAATGCTTCAGAGCATTTCGGAGCCTCTGCAAACTCACGTGGGCAAAAAGAAAAGGAGGTGTTTCCTTTCCCAATGAAAATAAATACGCCCGAGTCACCCCCAGCAAAGGGAGACAGCTCCAACAGCAGCTCTGCCAGCTCGGCCGTGCCCTGAAATATTTGGATTTGAATGGAACAGAACAAGTCAATGAAATCAAATCTCTAAAAGGCAGCTCAATTTTATACACAACTTCTGCACCGACAAGCTCTGGATTTATTCCACCAGAAAACCGTGGAATGCTTTGGGTTGGAGGGGACCTTAAAATCATCTTTTTCCAACCGCCTGCACCTTGCACTGGAATATCACCTGATGCCTGTTTAATTGAGCTAAATAAACTCTGTGAATGAACATCTCTGAAGGGAGGATTCCCAGCCCAGCTCCTGTGGAGCCTCCCACAGCCGCTAGAGGATGGCAGAAGCCTTTCCGCTGCACGGCACGAACCTGGCCCTGCTCAGGCAGCCTCGGAGTCCGGCCTCCCCTCAGTTACAGCCTCTGGTACCCAGCTGGAAACGCAACCAGAGGGCCCTGAAGCCAATATTTCGTTTATTGATTTTGTGTTGTGGCAGGTACTGATGAGGAAAGAGAGAAAAGGAGGATAAATGTGGATCCTTCCTGGCAGGGGTGACAGGATTCCCACTCGTCCCTGTCTGGGTGTGAGGGACCCCAGGAGACCCAACCAGAGACACAAATGGCCCCAAAGGGAGGCTGAGGAGCAGAAAGGCCGGGTGGGGTCTGGAAAGGGCACCAGTGAATTCTATCCATAAACCAACACCTTCCCTCCCACAGGCACCCCGCTAACAGAAAATGAAAATAATCCAGGTTGGGACTTGGATTTCTGGGCTGTTCTGGGGAGATGCTGACTGTGCCAATGGATTCCCAAATCCAGCAGCAGCAGGGGAGTCCCCAGTTCCAGCGTGCCCAGTACAGGATGCAGGGACTGATCCGAGCTGGCAGCTCCCCGGGGTGAGGGAGTCAGAGTCCTCAGCTGCAGGGACTCAGGATGGTGAGGGAGGTAATTACAGCACATGTAGGAGCATCACATCCTGTCCGGGGCTGTGCAGCTGCTACCTGTCTGAGTCCCTGCAGCTGCTGATGGAATCGCAGGAGAAGGCGCTCACTTGGCTCTCAGAGTTCTCCAGGCAGAAAAGAATGTGACAGGACAAATCTGTTCCCCTGCCAGCAGCGCTCTCTGTGTCACTGCTGATATCAGTCAGGCACAGGAGGGAAGCACTGGAGTGTCTCATCCCACCTCGTGCTGCTGGGAGCGTCTCCAGGACGGGGCTGTGCGGAGCGAACATCTGCCAGGAGGAGCCAGAATTCCCAGAGTCCCTTGTATCCCAGGAGGGAGGAGTTCCAGCAGGGTTTAACCCCTCAGGAAGTGCAGCAATCCCGATTTCATGGCTCTGCCTTTGGCTGTGAACTTGTGTAAGTGCAGCAGGAGCCACCTGCAGTGACCCAGGGATGCAGCTCCAGGCACACAATTTCTATTTTCAGGGTGCTGGAACACAGGAAATTCAGTCAGAAACCACACACACCGAGTTCAGGCTGGTTTGTTGTTTGCTGGCAGTGTTGGGTTTCTTCGTGGTTTTTCTTTAGTCCAGGTCCATTCCTTCTGTTGGAATATTTGAGTTTTCAGTGTTTCGAGGCACAAAGTCTCTTCTGGACACCCTGGGATGAGCCCCACGTGTGATGGTCAGACTGAGGCAGCTCCAGTCACTGAAATGGTTTCCAGGAATGCTGCATTTCACAATATTCCCCTTTCCAGCCCCCACGATCAGAGCTTTGCTCTCCCCTTTATCTTCTCCACTTCAGTGCTTGAAAAACGTCTGCAAAGTGAGTCCTGCCTCTCCTGTGCGCTCTTGGTTCCCATGGGGATCTGCTGGGGTGCACAGGAACCTCCCAAATCCCTGGAGCTGCCTGAAGTGGGAATCTCAGCGTGAACTGAGGGAAGGCAGCTCAGGATCATAGAAGGGCCCAGCTCTGCTCAGATCCCCAGAGCTCAGGGCAGCAAAGCCCCAGCAGCAGCATCTGAGCAGCTCCAGAGCAGGCAGGGACGGACAGAGGGGGAGCAGAATCCATCCATCCATCCCCAGAATCGCCTCCCCGCAGTCGCTGTTCCCGGAGCAGCTCTTTGCCATCAGCGCTCTGGCTTTAGAGGAGCTGCAGGGATCTTGGCAGCTCGGGTAAAGCACACAGTCGAGATTTTAATGAAAACAAGCTTTTATAAAACTTAACAGTCGGGGAAATGTTTTCGGGATTTTTCCTGTCTCCTGCTATTGTCATTAATTTTTCATGAGCACCATTCCACAGCCATCCATGCAACTCTAATTGTACAGCTCACTGTTACTCCACAAGAGTCAGGAAATGACACTTCCCAGGGCTTGATGCTCCATTCTCTTTTCAAATGAAACTGCTGAACTTCAACTTTCTCTCCAACTCCAGCATTATTTTCCTATTCAATTCATGCTAAATGGTTTTCATCCCAGGGTTTCTGTAACATTTTTTTGTGGGCTGTACAAGCCATTCCTGGTATTCCAGCACCGATCCTGGGGCTGGAGCCTGCCCTGGGGGAGATGGGCGGGAGTTTCGGGCTGGTCGCTGCCTGGGGATGCAGCGTCTGAGACGTGGAAGTCACGATGTCGCTATCAGCGTGCGGAGTCCCCGGGATGGTTTGGGTTTGTGTGTTCATAACCCTCGGCTGCCTTCTCCAGGAGGGATCCCAGCCTCGCCAGGAGGGATCCCACCCTCTCCAGGAGGGATCCCAGCCTCTCCAGGAGGAATTCCACCCTCTCCAGGAGGGATCCCAGCCTCTCCAAGAGGAATTCCACCCTCTCCAGGAGGGATCCCAGCCTAGCCAGGAGGGATCCCACCCTCTCCAGGAGGAATTCCACCCTCTCCAGGAGGGATTCCAGCCTCTCCAGGAGGGATTCCAGTCTCTCCAGGAGGGATCCCAGCCTCTCCAGGAGGGATCCCAGCCTAGCCAGGAGGGATCCCACCCTCTCCAGGAGGGATTCCAGTCTCTCCAGGAGGGATCCCAGCCTCTCCTGTGGCCCAGGATGGTTCTGGGCTGGGCTCAGGCCGCAGAGGAGATGATTCCTGTGGCTGCTCCTCAAGGAATCCTCCCAGGCTGCCCATGGAACTGCCCCGGGAGCAGCTGGAGCTCTGAGCAGCCCCATCCCAGCCTGCCAGGCTCTCCTGCAGTACCAATTTCAGGGTTCCAGCCCGGCCTCCCTGACCCTGCCTGGCTCGGGCTCGGGGAGAGCCCCGAGTGCAGCTTCGCAGAGAGATGTGAGTGGTGACACCTGGCAGGAGAAATCTGGGAATGAGCCTCTCCCAGTGGCCCTGCTGCTCCAGCAGCGACTCCGACAGCGCCTGATGGGACTCCAGGCACGTCCTCAGCTCCTGCCGAGCTCTGACAGCAAAGAGGTGAGGGAGGAGTGCTGGAAATCAGGAACACAGCCAGGAATCCCCCCAGCCAGCCCGGGTGAACCTTCACCTGAAGGTGGGGACGCTGCTCACGGACAGAAATTGTGTAAATAGGATTAAGTGCCTGTTTATTCCTCAAAACCCCACCTTTCTGTTCCGGAGATACTCCTAGATGTTTGTCAGATTTATAACGCCTTGGGATTAAACACAATATTGGATTGCTCTTGATGTATAATTCTGCTCCTCTGATGATTGAATTCTCTTCACTCTGCTGCACGGCTTTTATATTTTATTTATTTCATTTCATGATTCCATTTTATTTTTCCACTGTTATGCACCAGTACAAGCAAAGAACTGAGAACAAAGCTCTGGCATATTAAATCAATCAGAGGGGTTTACTTATTAATATCTTTTTACCCCGAGAACATCCTACAAAATGTGCGTGTTCAGGCACAGACTGCGAGAGGCAGCCGTGCGCTTTCCTGCTCAGCTCCTCGCTTTATTCCAGCAAATTGTTTACCCAAGGCAGGGGTTGAAGAAGAGCTGCACCCCTGCTCAGCAGCCGAAACAGCAGCAGAGATTTGGGTGAATTTCACACAGTTTTGGCACACGGAGCTGCCCAGGTTTTCCCCCCGCACAGTCCCGGGGAGCTGGAGGGGATGGAGCTGTTGGAGGTGACACCGAGTGACACAAGGAAAGGCCCTCCAGCCCCGCAAATCCTGGCGTCACCAGGTGCAGAAGGGACCTGGATCTGCAGCAGGAACATCCTGGTGACATCCCTGGAGCTACAAACACCCCCCAGAATCCCCAAGCACACAGAGGGATGGGGCTCGGAGCTCACAGATCTCCTGGTGGGAGATTTGCTTCCAGCACAGCTCGCCCCACCCTCGTCCAGTCCGCCTGGAGCACGGACAGAGGCTGTTCTGAAACACAGAGAAACAACTCCAGCCCCTTCTTGTGTCTGCAACCACCCCGGTGTCCGTGGTGAGGCACAGCCCGACCCTTCCCTGCTGGCTCCACCCCGTCACCCCCTCTGTTCCTGGCTGAACAAACTCCCCGGTCCCCAGGATGTGACCGAGCTGGGCACTGTGGGGATGGCATTCCTGGCCTGGCATTCCTGCGCTTCGTGTGACCGAGCCGGGCACTGTGGGGATGGCAGTCCCGGCCTGGCATTCCTGCGCTTCGTGTGACCGAGCCGGGCACTGTGGGGATGGCATTCCCGGCCTGGCATTCCTGCGCCTCGCGCCCGCAGGTGGCACCATTTCCCTGCGGTTCGGCTGCCTCTGCTCGCCGGGATGTGAAATCAAATCAAATCAAATTAAATCAACCCGCAGCTCAGCATCGGATAGGGACCAGAGCAGCCTGTCCCGGGCACTGCCCTCGGGCCCACGCTGGTCCAGCCACGGCGGTGCCACCAGGTGCCACCAGCTCGCTCAGCGTCCCCCCCGCTTCCTCCAGACGCAAAACATCATCAAACGCTGGGGTCTGCTGGAGAGCTCTGACGCCTTTCGCGAGCACTGCAGATGAATAATGCAATCAGCTGCTTCTTCAGGCAATCAGGACAGCTGAGGATGGCAGCAGCGATTTTGCCTGAATTGGGAAAAACATGTGCCCAGGAGGAAAAAAAAGAACAAACAGAAGAATGGTGGAATAATAGCCCAGCAAATGGCTGGCAGGGAGGCGCAGGAGATGTTATTGCAGTTTATCCCAGCAATACTCGATGTCTGCCCTCTCCTTCCCCCCTCGCTGAGCAGCGCAGGGGGCTGGGAGGGACCGGGCCCCGCGGGGATTGGAGAGGGGGGCGGGGGGCTGACAAGAGGCGTTATTTGCATTTTCATGGGGATGAAGACGCCAAAATTGCAATCAGCTCATCTGAGGCTGCAGGATGCTCGAGGCAAGGCCAGCGAGAGCTTCACACGGGTCCCCAAGGGGCGAGGGGAACAAGGGCGGGGTGGCACCAGAGCTCCTGGCCCTGCAGAGCCCTCGGCAGGAGGAAAGGGCTGCCTGGACAGGGACATCTCGGCCATTCCCTGTCCCCGGCCAGGAACCAGCACAGCCCAGCCCCTCTCGCTGCAGCCCCCCTGGGCTGGGAGGGAGCTCGGCACAAACGCAGCAGCCCCCGAGCCCTGCCGGGCAAGGAGCCCCCACCGCTCCCGGCCCGGAACCTTCCAGGTGCAGGAGAAAACAGATTGGTCTGGAATCTGGAAGCAAGCGAGCCAGGCTGCCGGCTGCAGGCTCCCAATTTAATAAACATGCATCTGTATCTAATGGACAGTCTGTCAGTTCCCTTCAATAGAAATCACCTGCTCCTCTAATAATCATTAAGCAAATTGACAGCGCGATGGCCAAGGCCTCTCGTGGCAGTGCCACCTGCAAGGGAGCTGCAGTCCCCGCTCCCGTTCCCCAGCAAGGCCATCGTTCCGCTTAATTGGGATGCACAGACAGCCCCTCCGTGTGACATGGGATCAGACGTGGCCACGGAGAGAATCAACTGCCTGAGAATCCCTTTGTTTATATAATGTGTGTTTTATTAGCAAGATCATTTCTCATTTTCTCCTAATGAGGATGATGATCTCTCCTGTCCCCTGCAGTGCCTCCTCTGCTCAGGCCAGAGCAGCTTTTTGGGGCAGAGCTGCCAGCAGGGACACCCCAAAAGCTGCTGCTGCCACTGCTGGCTGGGGGTTTCTGGGCCCCTTCTGGAAGGGATTGGAGCCGCTCTCCTCACACCCTCGTCTGGCTGTGCAGGGTCCATGGGGATTTTGGGACTTCTGACATCACCTGTGGAGCTCTGCTAAGGCCCAGGGCGGCAAATTTGCATAAAAGCAAGAAAGATACTTCAAGGTTCACAATAATTGGAGGAAAAAATTCTCAAGAAAGGGATATCCAGTATGACAGAGCTCGGGCCCAGGGTGCTCCAGCAAGCACGGGGACAGGAGCTCTGGGCCTTGCTCCTCCCTCGCACCTCGGCATCCTCTCAGCATTCCCAGGAATGTCCCAGCACTGCTGTTCCCTTGGGCCGGGCTCTGGTGCTGCCTCCCCCTGCGCTGGTTCCAGACACCCGTCCCAGCTCCCAGAGCTCCCAGAGCTCCTCTCCACAGCGCTCGTTACCGAGGAACACTCAGAATTAATGAAGAATTCTCTCGAGCACCACCCGCAGCCGGTCTGATTGTCTCGGTCACAGGGCACCTTCGGGGGCCTCTCATGCCTGATGAGGGCACAACCCATGCCTGGGAGAAGGAGCTCGTGCCAGTGGGGCTGTGCTGCTGATGCCCGATGTTTTTTTGTCTTTTTATCCCCTTTTTATCCGTGTTTATCCCCTTTCCCTGTCCCTGTCCCCGTCACAAACACTCCCTGTCCCTCAGCCCTACATGTGGAGAACCCTTGGGGGCTGAGATTGAGCTCAGCTTGGGGCTTCTCTGAGGGGAGCAGACGGAACATCCCGAGTGTCTCCAAAGCAGAGGCTCCAGCCTTGCCCGGAGCCTCCTCTCTGCAACAGGTTTGTTCAGCTGGGCTGGAGTCTCCCTTGGGGGGGTCATTAGAATGGGGGACAGTTCCCTCATTTGTTCAGTTCCTGATTGGGGATTTGAGGTCGATCTGCTCATTGCTGAGCTCCATCCAATTGGATCCGCGTTGGACCCGGGGGTGCTGCTCGGCTGTTCCCACCTGGGCCGAGTTGTGCCCCTGGGATCCCATTAAACCCAGGGAATGCCCTTTGCCCTGCGCTGCTGGGGCTGCCTCGGATTTTCCCAGCCCTTAGGGCATCGCTGCAATCCCTGCCCGGCGCTGAGCTCCCCTCGGGGCCGGGGCCGCTCTCTGCCATTCAGGCACAGGGGACCTGTGGTGAACTGGACTCAGCAAGGCACCAGGGAGGATTTTCCTCCATCTGAGCTCCAGCAAAGAACTCTGGCTCAGCCTGCACCAGGAATGAGGGAAATCCTTGTCCAGGCACAGCCCTTGGCCCCCGGGGAAGGGGCAGAGGAGGAGCACAGAGGGAGCAGCACGGGCAGGGTTGCAGAGGCAGCACCGCTGCTCCATGCTGGAAAGAACCTCCTGCGGGTGGGGACGAGCCTGAGCCTGAGCAGCTCCAGAGCCAGGGGCTCCCCTGGAAACCTCTCAGCAATCAGAACCTGCAGAACGAGAAACCCCATCCTGCCCTGGCTGGAGCAGAGGGCCGGGGGGGCTCACACCAGGAATCAGCCTCAGGACCAGGGCCCTGGGACTGACTGGAACCTCTTTTTGTTTCCCTGGGCTCCTCTCTGACCCCATCTGGCCAAAAACAGCTCGGGAGGTGACAAAACTGCACAGGCCCTGGGACTGCACCGTCCCACAGACCCCACAGATCTGTCCTGGGAGCTGCAGACCCCAGAGATCTGTTCTGGGAGCTGCAGACCCCACAGATGTGCCCTGGGATCCCCCTGCAGACCCCACAGACCCCACAGATGTGCCCTGGGATCCCCCTGCAGACCCCACAGACCCCACAGATGTGCCCTGGGATCCCCCTGCAGACCCCACAGACCCCACAGATGTGCTCTGGGATCCCCCTGCAGACCCCAGAGCCGGTCCCTGCTGTGAGGGGAGTGAGGGCAGCACAGACACCTCACACTGCCCATCCCACCTGCTGCTTTCTGCAGAGGCACCTCCAGGGGACATGGAGGTACCACCGATTTTTATTTATTTAATTTTTTTCTCAAATACTTCAGCCTGGAGAGCAGGATCCCCATGCTGAGCCCCAGCCAGCACAAGGAGCTGTAACTGGGTTGTTTCTGACCCTGCAGCTGGGGCTGCAGCCCCACAGCTCCATCCTGGGGGCTCTGTCCACGCAGGGAGGCGCAGAGCAGGGGTTTGGGGCACTGCTGATCTCACCAAGCCCCGCTCGGCCCCGGAGGTGCAAACATTTGGTGCCAGAACCATGGGGGAGTTGGGCTGAGCCTGCTCGGGTGATCCCAGAGGGAACCTGGGGGCTCCAAAGCCAGGGAAGGGCCCCTCCTGCTCCATGAGGATCAGAGGAGCTGACACGGGGACAGGTGAGTGCACCCAAAGTGCCTCAGACAGGCAGAGATTACCCGGCCTAAGTGATACATGTGCTCTAATTAGAGAGTGTAATCACCTCGGGCTGGATCATTACTGCTGCCTCTGTGTTTATCATCGCACCGCATTAAGGTCCCTGGCAGTTCTTTCATCTGACTTACACTCAAGGACATCGGGGTTTTAATCATTAAACACCTTAAACACTATTTTTCAGGAATCTTTGAAGAATAATTATTGTACCACTGCAAACTGTACATCTCTGAAGGTTGATTTAAAACCCTCTCATCTCCAGCTGCTGCACTTGTGTCAACAGAGCTCTTTGGAAATCAGGCTCGGGGAAAGTGGCACAGAAAATAAAGAAAAAAAATGTTTTGTCATTCTTACTCTACTTTTTCATCTGTTTTGTTTTGTGGGAAGATTTTCAGCTCCACTCTGGGATCTGTCAGAGTTTCAGCCCTGTCAGAGCTGAGGGGGTTTTCACGGGAGACACAACTCCTTCCCTCTGCTTTCCTTGCGTGTTCCTGCCCACACCCAGGTGCTCCCCTCCACGGTTTCCTGAAAGGAAAACAAACAAAAAAAAAGAATTAAAATTGCCACACAATTTCCCTCCCAGAAGCTCTCTGTGCAATAATAGTGCAGGGAGACCTTTTGGGAAGAGTCGCTGTGACTTTCTGCGCATCCCCCGCCACGTGCATTTGTGGTGCGGTGGAATTCAGTTGTGGTGCAGTGCAATTAATTTAGGATGTGGTGGAATTAATGCGTGGTGTGGTGAAATAAATTTGGGATGTGGTAAAATTAATTTGGGATGTGGTGGAATTCAGTTGTGGTGTGGTGGAATGAATTTGGGATGTGGTGGAATAATTTGGGATGTGGTGGGGTTCATTGCGTCCTGCAGAACGCAGGGATCTGGCTGGGAACACAGAGCTATAAAATATCAAAGCAGCCCCTGATCGATGCCTGGGCGGGGGAGACGCAGAGGGAGCCGGGGCAGAGCTGCTCGAGGCTGCCAGTGCAGCTCAGGCTGGGTTTGGCCAGCTCGGATCTCACAGCAGGGACGCTGGGGGTCCCTGGGGATGGTGGCAGGGACAGGGAAGCGCGGATGGACTCCCTGGAGCTCGGGAGGTTCCTGCGAGCTGCTCCGAGTGACTGCAGCTCCTCAGGGCGCACCTGCCAAGGACAACGTCCCTCCTCCTGCCCTCCCAGGCACTGCCGAGCGCAGGGACAGCCCCAAATCTCGTTTTCTGCAAGGTCAGGAAGCTGCAGGGCCCATCCTGAGCCAAACACTTCTCAGGAGCGACCCCTGAATCCAATTGTCCAGACTCTGCTTTGTAATTAGAAGCCCAAAATAACGACAGGACACGATCACCGTATGTTCCCTCCTTTGATCGCTGCGAGGCTCAGCGTGATACCTCTGCACGGTGAAAGGAGCAGTGCTGGGCATCCCCAGCCTCCAGACTGACAGGGAGCGTGTAAAAATTCAATATAAACATTGTAAAGAAGCGTAAACATCCCTGACCCGAGCGGCATTTCTGATGCAGCTCAGAGCAGGCTGGAGCCAGAGCCCTTTGAAATTCAGATGAAGCCCTTTCCAAATCTGTTTGAACAGCGTGGGGCTGTGCTGGGCTGCTGCCTCTCACACGTGCCACGGATACTCCTCCTGCATGAATACCAATAATTCCCAACCAAAGCAGCCTTGCAGGCCGTGGCCCGGGCACAGGAATCAGCCAGGAAAAGGCAGAGGGCTCCTTCCCCCAGCTGCCAGCTTTGACCTGGACAGGGACCCCTCTGGAGGATGGGAATTGTCGGTGTTTGGGAAGAAAAGCCCCACAAACCAGAGCCCCCGCTCCAGGCCGAGGGGCTGGGGGCTGCAGGAACGGGAATGTGCCTTTGGAGGAGTTCCACAGCTGCTCTGCGCTCTCCTGGAAGGAGACTCCGGCTTCTCCCTCCTGCTGGGACCGGAGATCATTAACACCATTAATGTTCTCCCTGAAACTGTTTGGAGGCTCTGACGAGCCCAATTTGTTCCTGCCAAAGCAGCTGGGAGTGAGCTGGAAGCGGCTCCGCGTGGCTGCGGTGCCCTGTGGATGGATGTGGCCCCTGGCAGGTGCTGTTGCTGTTCTGCTGAAGGAGCTGTCATTTCATCAATCTTCCCAGCCGGCTCCAGAAGGGAAACCCCTCTGCTGCACTTGCTTTCATTTCTGCTTTTAGTTTTAAGAAAAAGTGTCTTTAAAATACAAAGCTCCAAGCCCCAGCAGGGGAGGGAACAGCTCAGAGGTGCCTGATTCCTCAAACAGAGTGATTTTTACCCAAGTTGTGCAACAAGCTGGTACAATTCCCACCGTCACTCCTCTGTTCTCAGGGCATCACACCACCCCAAGCCCCCTGCAGCGCTTTTCCCTCGCTGCTTCTCCAAAATGCCAAATCCACCCATGCAAATGTAGGAACAGCTCCTGTTTTGGGGAACAAAGCTGTTGCCAGAGCAGATAAATACAGTGGATCCAAAATCAATCTGCACAGCTCATTTGGGACTTCTCACCTTTTAAATCCTCCCAGAATCCCAGGTGCCGGGAGCTGCTCAGAGAAGATTCATGTCTCCTTTGGTGGAACACGCTGATAATCCCTCAGTGAGGGTCCAGCCTGCCCGAAACTCCTGGGGGCCCCACCGGGTGGTTTTGGGGAGGAGGAGGAGAAGGGGAGTATGGAACGTGCTGCAGCCGGTGTGTTCCTGTCTCAGCAGCCCTGCTGCACAGCCTGAGCCCAGCAGAGCTGAGATTTCCCATCCCAGCCTGAGCAGACCCTGCCCCCGCTGCACAGCCCGAGCCCAGCAAAGCTGAGATTTCCCATCCCAACCTGAGCAGTCCTGGTCCCTGCTGCACAGCCCGAGCCCAGCTGTGCTTTGCAGAGCTGAGATTTTTCACCCCAGCCCCAGCAGTCCCTGCCCCTGCTGCTGAGCTGCCCCAAGCCAGGTCTGTCCTCACTCTGGAGACTTTTCAGGTCATGCAGGGAAGCGAACTGCAGCTCCATCCCAGCTCTCCTTGGCCTCAGAGCTCATTTGGAGCTACAAGCCCGACGAGGAATCCATCATGAGGAAGATCTGAGGGTTTAAGGCATTCCTGCAAAGGAGAGGGGCTTGCCAGGGGATGGATGGGATAAAATCAGCCCTGACGACAGCTGGAGGCTCTGAGCGGTGGCACGGAGGGACTCGGAGGGGGGACAGGGCAGAAGTAAAGCTGCCAGAGAACCCAGAGTCACCCAGGGGAAGCAAATAACCAGAGAGGAGCAGGACAGGCTGGAGGCTCCCTCAGCCAGGAAGGAGTCAGCAATTCCAAACGATCACCCTGGCATGGGACGGCTGCGGGAGGGATGAACACTTTCAGGCAGGACTGAGGAGGAAATGAGACACAGCAGCAAGAGGAGGACTCTGGGCACCTCCTGGGGACTCTGCTGCTGTGGGACTGGGGACAAACTGAACCTGGGCAGGTGAGCGGAGGGGAAGAGCTGGAATGCATCCACCTGCTCCCCTCGGAGCTGGGGAGGGGAGCAGAGAAAGGGCTGGAATGCATCCACCTGATCCCCTCGGAGCTGGGGAAGGGAGCACAGAACAAACCCAGGGACTGGAGGCCCATAAGGGAGAGGTGTGGAGAGTGGAACTCGGAAAAATATGTAACTCAGAGGTGGGACTGATGCACCTGCAGGATGGACACCCTCCAAGGCAGCCCTGCCGGGAGAGCTGCCCAGGAATCACCGTGGGGAAGGAGCTGCTGGGGCTGGGTGCGCTCCCTGAGCCATGGCAGCCCCGCAGCTGCTCTGCCGTGTGCGCTGAGCCTGCCCAGCCCTGCTGTGTGACCCACCTGGCGCCGAGGAACAGGGGCACACCTGCCATGAGTGCTCAAAACCAGCCTGATTTTAGTGTATTTTTTTCCCAAGGAGAAGTTTCTAACTCAGCTGCTCTGCCGTGTGCGCTGAGCCTGCCCAGCCCTGCTGTGTGACCCACCTGGTGCCAAGGAACAGGGGACACACCTGCCAGCAGTGCTCAAAACCAGCCTGGTTTTAATGTATTTTTTTCCCAGAGAAGTTTCCAACCCAGCTGCTCTCACTGAGATGGTGCCACACACCCCAAGCAGCCTCCATGAGCAAAACAAAACGTGGCCGAGTCTGGGGAAGGCTCTCACAAAAGTCGGGGAAGGCTCTCACAAAAGTCAGGGAAGGCTCAAGGCCAGGCCTGTGGCAGCTTCAGAGCTTCCTGCAGGTCCTGCTGCAAATCCCCATCCCTGCTGCAAATCCCAGCTCCCCCATCCCAGCTCCCCATCCCTGCTGCCCTTCCCAACTCCCCATCCCAGCTCCCCATCCCTGCTGTTCTTCCCAGCTCCCCATCCCTGCTGTCCTTCCCAGCTCCCCATCCCTGCTCTCCCTGAGCTCTCCTTGAGGTCTCCCTGAGTGCTCCCGCATGGGCAGTGCCCCGTCCCTCTCTCCAGACAGAGGGGATGTACAGTCACCCCTAACGAACCCCGGTCATTAATTACCCAAACCCAGCCCTGTCCAGGGGCACCTGAGCCCCTGAGCCCCGGTTCTCCAGGAGGCTCCTCAGCCCCCGTTCAGATCTCGCTGAGCTGTCACGCCCTGACTCATCAAGAGCCTGAGAACAAAGTGTTTGGATCATTTAAAAAATAAAATACAAGCAAAGCAACGATACTCGCAATGACGTCTTTGATGTTTTATAGATTAAGGGAGTCTCTCATGAGTAAGAGTCATTTCTTGTGTCATCTCCTTTCTGGCTTGGAGAGTTTTCATTAACTGAGATTAACATTAACTGGAAAATAATTAAACTGGCTTACAGAGCCTGGCCTTCCCATCAGCACCAGCAATAATTAATCAACACAATCGATAGATTTTAACAGCATTAAAATTCTGATTTACTGCCTCAAGCCCACACCTCCCACTTCTATTCTTAGCTACACTGTGGGCAGGACAGTCCTTAGGACAACATTAAGAGGACAAATATAGAAATTAAAATCAACCTTCATTTTCTCTCTCCCTGTAAGAAAAGGTCGTATTTTTTTCCTTCATAATTTTTTTCTTCATAGTTCCTCAACATCAGTCACCCCCGACCTGTGGCTCTGAACCCATCGTGTTCCCTCTCAGCACCACAGAGAGGCTTTTGTGAGGACGCCAGAATGAGGGGAATAAAGAGAAACCCCAGCCCGAGCCCAGGCCAAGCGAGGCAGGATGGGCTCAGCCCCAGCTCCTCCCCTGCCGGGAGCAGAGAATCCCCGGGCAGGACCGGCACTGCAGCCAGCAGGGCCAGGGCAGCCCTGCAGACCTCCTGTTCCTAAAGTCACCCTGAAATACAGGAATTTATTGATAGGTCAGCGAGGAGCCATCGAGTTCTGGAGCAGAGTTTGCTCCTGGGGGTGCTGGTGGAGAGAGGCTCCAGCTGAGCCCCTGCTCAGGGATCTCTCTGCACCCAGACACCCCCTGTGCGTGGAAAACAAGCTGGATCTGCTGTCCCCGTGGTGAGCTCGGTGCTTTATCACCAGGGGACAGCTTTAATTCTGCATTTCGCCCTGTCTCTGGTGCTCTTTTAATTAACTTTCAGGTTGCTTGGGAATCGAGCTGGATTAACCATTTCCTTATCACCAGGAGCCACATTTTATCTGCTCCAGCAGCGCCCACACCTGGGACCGGCGGCAGCAGCCCCTCGGCACAGGAGGGAACTTCAGCCCTGAGTTCTGCAGCCAGAAAAATGAAATTCCAGGTACTTCCTAAGCCTCTGAATGCAAGGCCTAATCCAGGTAAGCCCAAAGCAATCTTGTTGGCAATCTAATTGTGTTTTCTGAGGAGGAGGCTGCAGGAACAGTTTGTTTACACATAATTGGATCCCTTTATGTGTTTGTATTGTGCTTATTTCTGAAACCTTTCAAAATTGAAAGGTCTCCTGGAATATTTGACTTGGCTTTTCCCTCCAGCCTCGGGGATTACCCATTATTTTGCACATAATAGCCCAGACAAATATGAATTTTGTATTAGCACAGATCAGAAAGTACAGCTCTCCCTTGAGGGCCGGCAGCCGGGACACACCAGAAAACCTGGGGAAATGGCGCTGATTTTTAAATCGCTTTTTATTTCGGTTCGTTTCTCTCAGGAAGCTCTGGCTGTCTGCAGCAGCCTCCCTGGTGGAAACGCAGCTCCGTGGGGAGAACAGGAGGAGAGGATTCACATTTGAGGCAGTTCTTAAAGCCACAACTGTCACAGATCCCAGTTTGCATCGCCCAGGGAAGGGCTGGGCTCGGGGAGGGGCTCCGGAGGGTCCCTCCCTCGCTGGTCCCACTGCAGCTCCAGCCGGGAGCGCCTGAGGCTCCCCCACAGCCCAGGAGGGGTTTCCAGAGCACTGAACGGGTCAGCAGCGGGTCCTGGAGGCTGCAGAGGAGCTCGGCCCTGCCCTGGCACAGATACCACTGGTGTTACCTCCATCCCGGGGACACCTCCTGTCACATCCATCCCAGGGAGACCTTGTGTCACCTCCATCCCATGAAGGGAAACCTTCACTGGCTCTTTCTGCCCCTTCCTGGGGAGATTTTCACCCCCAGCTCCCCCCACTGCAGCACCCAGCTCTGCCCCAGAGGCTTCCCTGCCTCGGCGTGGGCTGGACTGGGAATTCAGGGATTTTACCGGGCTGCTGCAGCTCAGGGAGGAGCCCACGAGGCCGCTGCTGACCACAGCCACTGCCTGGTACTGGGGAAGAAAACACAAACCCACAGAGCCCAACACTGAGATTTGGGGAGGGCACAGATCTCCCTCCCTGCTGGGGGTTCCTTTCCCTTTCCCTTTCCCTTTCCCTTTCCCTTTCCCCCTGGAAAACCCTGGAGCAGAGCAGAGCAGAGCAGTCCCTGTCCAGCCCCTGTGTGGGGTGGGCTGGGAACCAGAGCCCCCAGCTCCTGGTGCGGCCCCAGGGCAGAGCTGAACCCATCCCCTGATTGCAGCCGAGCTCGGGAGCTCTCCCGATGTACAGAACAACCCGGAATTCCAGCACCAGCCCCATCCAGTCACTCACAAAAAGAACCTTTCATGCTCGCTGTCGGAGGAGACAAAAGCTGCAGCCTGCGTCGCTCCCCCTGACACTTGTAAAGCTTTTCAAACCAGGCACACAAGATTTGTCAGAACAAAGTTGACATTTTAAATGAAGAATAATGATGGAACGTCTAAAGCTGTGCTGCAGAAACGCTCTCCTGGAGAGTGCTGGCAATTTGAATACAACAGCAACGTGTCAAGGTGTGAAAATCAAACCAGGGATCCTTTCATGGGGCTAAACACGGGGATAAATGATGGAAAAACTGCAGGAACGGCGGTGCAGGAGGGAGAATTCACCAGCCCTCGGTCTGGGGTTTCGCGTGGGCGGACACTTGTGGCTCTCCTGACAGAAGCACGGATATTCCATGGAAAAAGAGAGGATGGAAAGCAAAGTTTGGTTTTGCACAAAGCCAAAGCAAATGAAGCCTTTTTCGTTCTGTGGAGCTGCATTTGCAGGATTCCCCTTAAGCACTCCAGGTGCTCCAACAGCGCCGATAACGTGAATTTATTGGCAGCAGCTGAGGCTCCTGAAGAGCTGCAGGGGGTGGAAGGGCAGCTCAGCCAGGGGCACCCCGTGGTCCTTTCACGGGGATGTCTGGACCTGGAACATCCACCCCGATGAATTTCAGTGAGAATTCAAGAGGTTTTATTCTGCTTCCCTCATCCTCCTTCCCAGTGGAAGCTAAGCATGCCTAATGCTGTAACATGGGGACATAATAAGAGGTTTTAATCCAATTTTCAACCGCCCTGGATGCAAAGAAAATTAGTGAAGCATATCTAAAGTAACAAATGCCCGAGCTGGGGACCATTTTCCATTTTGAAAGTGAAAATTTCTTGGGAAGCTCCAAGGATAGAACCACTTCTCAGGGCAAGTAACGAGTGGGGAAGCCTGAGAATTCACCCATCTCTGCTCTGCTGCATCCCAGGGCAGATGTGCCCCTTCGAGGGCTGCTTCAGTGCACAAACCCTGCCCTCATCTGCTTCCTCATCCCCTGGTCCACAATCCAGAGTGAGAGAATGAAGTACAAAAACTACAGCAAAGGGTCAGTCCAGCAGGGCAGGATTTTGGGATATCCCTGGAGGTCCAACAGGATGAGGAGGGCTCTTTGGGGCACTTTTTTTGCACCTCAGTCTGTCCCTGGGTTCTCCTTTTCCACCTGTGCCCCCTCTGCCTGGGAGCAGGAGGAGTTTTGTGGAGCGGGCAGGTGATGGCTCACTCCAAACTGCAGGACGGGCACCTGGAGGGGGAATGGGCTTTAATCCCAGGCTCTCCAGGGCAGTTTCAGGGAGCTGAGCAGGTTGGAGTGAGGAATGGGCTTTAATCCCAGGTTCTCCAGGGCAGTTTCGGGGAGCTGAGAAGGCTGGAGTGAGGAATGGGCTTTAATCCCAGGCTCTCCAGGGCAGTTTCAGGGAGCTGAGCAGGTTGGAGTGAGGAATGGGCTTTAATCCCAGGCTCTCCAGGGCAGTTTCGGGGCGCTGAGCAGGTTGGAGTGAGGAATGGGCTTTAATCCCAGGCTCTCCAGGGAATTTTCGGGGAGCTGAACAGATTCTGTTTCCTTTGCTCGTTTTGGAGCCCTGAGTTCCCAGGCCCAG
Source organism: Pomatostomus ruficeps (assembly GCA_013400735.1). Classification (NCBI taxonomy): domain Eukaryota; kingdom Metazoa; phylum Chordata; class Aves; order Passeriformes; family Timaliidae; genus Pomatostomus; species Pomatostomus ruficeps. The sequence goes on along the minus strand of VYZT01009114.1, from coordinate 5,466 downwards.
GGGCTCCATGAGGAACCAGCTCCGCAGGACTCAGCAGAGCAGCTCCCTCCCGGGGACCCTTTCCCCGTTCCCTGGGCAGGGCAGGGGCCGCATCCTGGCTGAGCAGCAATCCCCACCTCCTGAATGCTGCTACCACTAATTAACCCCGCTAATTGGGGAGGGAGGGCACCCTGGGCTCAGCCCTGTCTGCAGCACCCAGCCCTGACACAGGAGTCACTCTGGGTCCTGTTTCAGGGGTGACATTGCGGATTCTGGGGTCCCTGCTAAAGCCAGAAGTGAAGGAGCCCTTTGGGAACCTGCACAGGGGGATTTGCAGGAATTCCATTTCCCCACCCTTCAGTTTTCTCACCTGCAGGCTGCCAATAATTCCCTCCTTCTCAGGCTGTCCTGGGGTGATTTTCTGCTTTGTATTTCCCCATCAGCTGCTGATGCCCAGGAATGGCTCCTGTGACCTTGAGCTGGAAGGGAGAAATAGCCAGGGAAAGTCTGGCATGGTTTGGTTTTATCTCTTTGAGATAAAGCACAGGGGGTTTTGGGTTTTTTCCCCCCTTTTTTTTTTCTTTCCCCAGTGGTCTGTCCAGCTGTGAGTTAGGGGAGAGGTTTTTTTCCTTCTCGCTGGGATTCCAGGTTTTTTTGGGTTTGTTGTGGGTTTTTTCCCCCTCTTTTTGGACTGTTCAGCTTGGTTTCTTCCTGTCTGGACAATCAGCCCATCTCCGGGCAGACAGTGACGGGACCCTCGCCAGGAGCTGCCGGACCCCCGGCCCAGCCAGGCCAAACCCTCGGGAGGAGCTGAGCCAGAGAAAGGAGAGACTCTAAAATCCCCCATCTTTCCCCACAGCACAGGAGGTTCATTATTCAACATTATTCATTTCCTTTCCTTGTGCCTGCGTGCACCTTGCTTGTTAAATAAACAGGTTTTTTCACTTTCCTCCAAGAAGATTCCTTTCGATTTTTGGCTTGGGGGGAGGGGCTGAAATTCTGCTTTTTAGAGGAAACACCTTTGGGAATCTCCTCCCAAATTTGTCTCAAACCGGGACACCGGCGTGCAAAGACAAAGAGGATTCCCGCAGGTGGTGACTGACGGGGAAGATGAAGAATGGATCTCGCGTTTTCGAGCACTCCCAGCTCGGGTTTGACTTTATTCAGACGCAGCCACAGGTACCCAGGGGAGCTGCAGGGGGGTCTGGGAGCTCAGCCTGTGCCTCTCCCTGTCCCCTGAGCTCCAGGTCCCCGCTGTCCCTCGGCTGCTTTGCCGGGTCCCTCCCGTGCAGTGAATTGTGCACAGCATTTCACTGCTGGGCCTTGCTTTGTCTTCTCCTTGTGCATTAAAATTTTAAAGACTGAAAAATGAGTCCTGAAAAAAACGTCCTCAGTCAGCAACCTGCAATCTATCCCGGCAATTAATCACGGACATACTTTGTCAACTTCCCCTTGTTCCCTTATGCTTTATGGTCATGTTGCTGTTTCATCCACCCAATAAAAAGGGATTCATCCTCCGTGCTGGGGGAATTCTCTTCGGGGCTGAGGGCAGCAGCTCCGTGGCTGCAATCACCTCCCACAACATCCAGCTCTGTAAACTTTTCCAGTAGCTCATGAATTAGAAAAACCATGCCCTGAGTTACAACTCCTCCGTATTAAAGTGATCATTACAGATTAGTGATAAATACAAAGTAATTGATTTTTTTTTTTCATCTCCTCCCTCCCCCAAACAAGCTTAAACTAATAACAATAATTACATGAAAGTGTTGCCATCGGGAAGTTTGTGCGTTTCTGGCAGGGAAATCAATTGTTCTGAGGCCGAATTTTATCTCAGGAATTAATCACTGCTGCCTCCAATTGCTGCATCCCCCCATCCAGGGTGCAGAGCACGCAGGGGAGCATCTTCATCAGGGAACAGGAAGGGAATGGGTGGGAAAACTTCCCTGGGGGAGCACGGGGACAGCAGCACCGCCAGGCCACGGCTGCCTGGAGCTGCTGCCGTGTTCCTGGTGCCCGTAAATCAGAGATGTTTGTGCCGTGGGTCTGTCCCTGTCACTTCCACGGTGCCCAGGGGTCCGTGTCCCCTTCCCTCCTCTCCTCCCGGAGCTCCGAGCAGACCCCAAGGGACTCTGAGCGTCCCTGCCAGGCACCTGCAGCCCCTTCTTCCCCAAGTCCAAACCCTGTCTCTGTAATTAAGCTAAATTGATAATTTCCACTTCTAAGTGATACAAATTTGCCTTTGTGTGCAACTGGGGGTGCCGGGCTGGGGAAAAGCTTTCCCACAGCCGCTCTTTAATAACGTTATTTAAAGAATCCTTTAGGGACCCAGGAAAACTATGTATTTTAAACATTGAAGTATTATTAGTAGTAAGCAGTAGAAATGGTTGTTCTGGAATAGAAAAACATTTCCTGAAAGAATCTGTGCCAGCCTTAATTACACTCCCATTGTATTTTATCTTCTGCTCCCCACACTGAGACAAAGGGTGGGTGGAAAATAATTGAAACAAGGTGAAAATGAGTGCTCATTAAATTGCAGACTACACAAGTACTCCTTCCATGTGAGAGGGCTGTAAATATGACTTTTAATGAAGTTATGACATGCTTGCCAATAAAAGTCATTTACTTCACAGTATTACAGTTAATTATACACAGCTGGAGCCATTTATTGCCCATCCCTTGTTAACTTTGCCTGGGCTCTTTAACCCTTTCGCGGCTCGGTGCCTGTCACACTTCCAGGCAGGAAGGAGAAGCCCAGGAGGCTGCAGGGATGTTGGGAATGGGGCTAGGGGTGCTGCAGGGAGCAGGGGGTGCTGCCATGTGTGGGAGTTCAAACCTGCAGGACCCCCCCAGCTCGGCCTCTGTCCCTCTCCCGTCCATGGGGTCTGGAAAATGGAACTTCCCTGGGTTTTCCTGGGTTGCTGCAGGTCCTGGCAGGGCCTCTGTGCAGTGCCCGAAGCCCTTTGGCTCCCCCATACTCAGCACCCTTTTCCAGGAGCGCCCAGCGGTTCCTGAGTTGGGTTTGTCACCACCTCACCTGCAGCACGCCCAGACCCAAGGCTTGTGTTGTTCTAAACTGGGCAACACCCAGATTGAAAAAAAAACAACCCCAAACTCAAACTGTCCATCCAGCCCGTTAATCAACCTTGGCACTGTAACACAATTTGCTGCAGTTTGATAATGAAGACTAATTACCCCGATAATTCAGCATGACTCCTGCTCCTGACCGCTGCAAACTGTCCTGCTGCTCTCAAACCCTCTTTGTTCCTCTCCCTTCTCTCACTTTAAGCTCCTGGCTGCTCCAAGGGCTTTTATTTAAGGAGGAGTTGGTCACTGACTGTGTGGGTTTCTGCAGGGAGCCCTTTCATGGACACTCCTGCAATTTCCTTCGGGAATGCTCCAGGAACAATTGCAGGGACTGGGACCTGCCCTTGGGTGTCTGAGGGGAAGCAACAAAAACACGGGGAAGCCTCGTTGGTGAAACTCCACACGGAAGAGAAGAAATGATTGTGCTGAAGCCACGGGGGCTTCAAAAGCAGCGTGGGCTGCAGGGGAACTCAGCCCTGGGGGATTCCGGGGTGCTGGGGACAAGAGAGCTGCAGGTCAGCAAGGGGAGGTGAAAGGGAGGCACAAGGAACGCACAAGGAGGAAGAAAGGAAGATGAAGAGAATGAGAAAAGGGAGGCCCAGGACTTGCAGCGGTTGGGAGCAGCTCCTGGTGTGCTCAGTGACCCGACCAAGCTGTCGAGGGTTGCGCAGCCCCAGTTCAGAGCAGAGAATTTGTTATTTTTAATTCAGACTCGGAGAGTTGCAGGTCACATTTCCAAGGTAATTTCTGCTCAGCGGTTTAAGATGTTGAGTAGGATTAAAAGATCTGTCCAGGCCTGAAATGCAGCAGCTGGATCCACATTCCTGCCCCACGGAGAGCCAGGGAGAACTCCCCCCATCCTGACAACCCACGGGCTGCTTGGGAGTTCTACCAGGGCATTTTCTTCTTCACGGGGGAGGAATTTGAATTTTAATTCTGCTGTTTGAATCCCTGCACTGGCACCACGAGCACTCTGCTTTCCTGCGGAGGAGCGGGGAGAACAAAGGGAGCAAACGCAGGCATCGCTCCCCAGCCCCGTGATCAGAGAAACTGCGAGACAGGAGCAGCGTTGCAGCCCCTCTCCTGCTGAACGCTGAGGGGCCACTGGTGAAATATTAATTAGAGAAGGAGCTGGAACTTGTAAAGATAAAAACTTGAGGAATCGTGTTCTAATGGCTGGAGTAGTTAAAAAGCAGAATACAATATCCAGCCAGTAATGCTTAATCTGTTGGATCTCTCTCCCACTGGAGATTTTTAAGGAGAGATTAGAGGAACACGAGAGGAGTGCCAAGTCTGGCTGCCGCTGCCTTTGAACACCCGACCTCCAGAGATTCCCCTCAGCTCTGTTTTTCTGTAATTGCGTGTTGTGGAGGGCTCCGAAACTCAGCCTTTATTGAAAGACAAATGTAAAGCTTGAGAGAGCGCCTGAATATGAATGCAGCGTCTCCCCCAGCCCAGGAGCTGGGGAGGTGATTAGGAGATCTCAGGAGCTCCGTCAAGCCTCTTACAGGCTCACCACGAGCCCTCAGTACGGCTGTAATGCCTCCTTTTAACTGCGAACCAGCTCACTTCCAAACTGAGACTCCCCAGAAAATGCTGTTGTACAGAACGCTCGAGCACCAGGAGCTGCACGGGGAAGCCTCTGCTCACAGGCCCCCGGAATATTCATGGGCTGGACAGAGCAGGGGAGGAGAGGCAGAGGGAAACAACGCCCCCGAATCCAAGGAAAAGAAAGGCTGGAGCTGGAACAGAACCCGGAGATTTTCGCTCTCATCTCCTGCAGAATTCCAGCTCCAGAGCCAGGAGGGTACCAGACCCACAGGAGGGTACCAGACCCACAGCACCACCCAGGCAGAGCATTTCCTCCTCTCTCCTTTATCACCATCCACAGACTGTGCACAGCTCCCAGCCTGTCCCGAGATGTGCCTGCAGCCCCGGGACAAATCCACTCTGGCAGACACCGTTCGTGTCCTGCTGTAGCACAGAGGGGGAAGAGGAACGGTTCTCACCTGAAAATTACTCTTGGATAAAGTCATGTTTTCAGATATCCCCAGAGTGTCACTATCAGAAGGAATAACTAAGGAAATGAAGGAAGTCAGGTGTATGATGAGTTCTTGTGGCCACTCCAGAATTCTTGGGGCTGCAGGAAGGAGGAGGAATGAGATTTTCTGGTTCCTGACAATGGAATGCCTTTGATTCCTAATCCACCTGCAGATTGTGTTCTCTGAGACAGTGTCTGACCAAGCTCCCTCATCCTCTTTCAGGGAAGCCAGGGGGGGAATTCAAGGAGGTGTTTTGGGAATGAGGGGGAAACAAGGATGACCAGGAAAAGGCCGATCCGGGTGTGGGCATCCAGAGGAGCCGGGAGCACACGAGACCTGCAGAGCTCGGTTTGGAGGGGGC
>VYZT01009112.1:0-26594 GCA_013400735.1 Pomatostomus ruficeps | reverse complement strand
GGGCTGCATCACTGCTACACTTTTTTACCTTTTAGATGCTTGTCCCTTGGCACCGAACTCAATACCCAAGAGAGGAGCTAGGAATTTCAGAGGGGTGAACTAATTGTGTGAGAGACTTTCAGAGATAATCAACAGGAAATACTGAGCATGGAGGGAAATCCAAGTTCCTGCCTTTCTCTGGGAACTGTAACCCCCCAAAAAATGATGCTTCAAGAAAAATTTCCTTTTTCCTACCTAAAAATCACTGTTGAGAACCAACCCTTGCAGAACAAAATTCAGCAAATTTGTTCTGCAAGAGATGTTCAAGACTCACTATTTCCAAAATTATTTCAAGAAAGAAAAGGATGATATTTTTAAGGCAGAACACTCAAGATGGATCTGGGAATTGTAAACCTAGGTTTGTTTGAAGCTCATGTACTTTACAAGTGCTCTGTGAACAGAGACTCTGAGTTTATTGATTATTCTGGGAGATCACTTATGTCCTTTCTTCCTCTTGAAGTTTCTGTAAAATAAGAAAAGATCTTGTAGGAATAATCATGGCTACAAAACCAAGTGGTCAGGCTATTATAAGGTGAATTGCCACTCCTTCAGCTATGACAGCCTCTTACGAAGCAACTCTCATGGAGTACACTGAGAATATTCTAATCTTCAGGCATTCAAAATCTTTGCCATTGTTATGGCAATGCTATGCTTTTGCAACTTATGACTACATTCATCTTAGTAACTAAATTGGATCAGAGTTCATTGTCTAGTCTTGGCAGCATAGAAATGCTTTTTCCTACAAAGTTATTCTCTCTTACTTCTCAGAATATAATGATTGTATCCAAATGGAATTACTGGAAAAATGGAAAAGCTGCTTTTTTTTTTGGTAGGATGTAAGTTTGCCTTAGGGGAAAAAGTGCCAGCAACCACTGAACAAAGATTTTAGTATTATGGAACAGTATATGCCCGTGCTGAATCCTGTAGTCTTGTCCTGTTTAATTTACTATTGTAAATGTAAACAGCAGGGTTTATACAGAAGTTAGAACTGTTATTTCTAAAGCAAAATAGTTATAGATATTTAAAGATACTACTATATGAGTATATAGTTTTTTGATGATGATTAAGAAGTACTGCTTAAGGAGTAATAGCTTTTTTTCCACATTGTATATTTTAACATCGTCCTTCAATTCCACCTGCCCTTTTTAAATGTTGCTTTTTACTGTTTAAATATTTCTGCATTTTCTAAAAGTTTTCAACAGAATATATGTTCAGGGTGCTGTGGACTTCAGGACACCTTGACAATAATCCTTATTGGATGCAGGGTTCATTGCCTTGCTCAAAGGCTCTTGCATGACTGCCAAAGATCACATCGTTTTCTACTAATCTCTTAGGGATGCTCAAAGGATTAATTAGCTAATGTGTTTCGAAGTACTTTGAAGATGAAAAGTGCTAAGCATTACGAGGAGAAAGGTTGGGGAGGGGACCTGGGGTTTGACAGGTAGCTGAAATACAGCTTCAAAATCTCTCATTTGTTATTAAGAGCCTTAATTCTCTCTGAATTATCTATGATCTGGGTTTCAGAACAGTAAGAAAATCTTTAAAACATCACCCTATTTCGTTTGAAACAGATGAAGGTTACATGTTTCCCCTCTGTTCTTTCCCTTTAATTAATTGTGATAAATACAATGGAACTTGCTGTTCAAAGAGTTTCAACTGCTTAAATGTTACCTTGTAGTAAATATAAAACACTGTATGCTTGCATGACTTTCCAACAGCTTGTGAAAAGAAGAAAAAAATTGGCAATGTGCCCCAGGAGGAATGGAAAAAGGTTTGAAACCACCATTGTAGCTGGAGCACTTCAGTGGTGTTTCACTTCATGCCTGAAGTTAGCTGGATCAAAAGAACTTAAATCTCACTCTTGTCTCTCCACAGACTTCTACACTTTGAGTGGTGGGGCCATGGTATCAAAGGAGTTAAGGTTTGCAGTTTAGCAGGTGGAATGTGGGTAATAGTGTTTAAGAATACAAGAAGAAGGGAGTTTAAAACTGCTCCCTTTTTGTTCAAATGCTGAAGATATTAACACATGCTTTTATCTTGTACATGATTTCTCTTTATCAAAGCAAAGGTGCCCTTAGCCTAGAATTCCAAATCTAACTGTGATCAAAAAAAGGACTTTTGGAAAAAATGTGTTTTCCAGACATAACTTCCAAACTTAGTTTTTTGAATGCACTAAAGAAGAGCAAGCATAAACAGTTTTCTGCTGCTACTGGTAATGGAATGTGTTTCCACTTGTACTGAGAGTAAATTGTGTACAGTCTTTTGGAGACGTCCTGCCTCAGATTCTGCTGGAGACTCTAACAGGTATAAAATCAAACCATGTATCACAAATATGCATATGCAAAAAACCCCTCCTCTAATAGAAGTTCAATATACCTGCCTTTACAGACCGCTAGTTTATAAATGTTATAATAGTGAAAATAGAGATAGAATCTGGACCCAAACAATAAAAAGAAAAGAAAAGAAAAGAAAAGAAAAGAAAAGAAAAGAAAAGAAAAGAAAAGAAAAGAAAAGAAAAGAAAAGAAAAGAAAGAAAAGGAGACTGACAAATATTTCTCTTATTCTGCAAAATGGCATTATAAATTTGATTTTGAGAATACCATAACTGAACTTTGTCTTCTGCCTTTATTTATGGCCTTTCATAGAATTTAGTGACTTCTAAATTCAACAGAGAAACAAAAGAAAATGAAAAGGCAGGAACTTTCAATATTTCAACATAACATAACCATGAACATTTATGTTGTTTGGAGGTTTTTGTTGTAGTTTTATTATGGATAGAATCAGGCAGAAAATCCCCATGTTGTCAGTATTCCTAAAAATGCTTTTAATTATCTATTCTAGTTTGATCGCAAGAGACAAGAAGACTATCTATTCATAGCCTGCCTAGGTGATAAATGCATTGACTTTTTAATAGGATTACTTATAACACCACTACTAAAATCACATTGATTAAATAATGTTGTGTTTCAACTGGTGAGCCGATCTTGATAAAAAAGAACTGCCTCAAAAAACGTTGACCAGATGATTGAATTGGCTTTACAAGTATGTCCTATCACACATGGTGACCACACTCTTAATTTTAGTGGCTTTAGATCCTCAGTAAGCAAACTTATTAAATTCTAATAATAGTAATAGTAGTAATAATAATAATAATAATAATAACCAACCCAGCAGTACCTATAGTATTGCATATCTTCTTAGACTGGAAGATGTTTTTGTTCTGTTAATGTAATTAGTGTTTTGAAATATGTCAGCAATTATTGTCCACAATAGCTTTTGATCACATTTTATTTCATCATTTATAATTATGTTAATCAAAAATGCTTCTTAGTTCTAAGGTCTTAACTCAAGTGCAAAGAAAGTCACATAAATTAATAATTACAGTGTTAAGTTTCAGCCAGCAAAATATTTTAGTATTGGATGCAAGTGAAAATTTGAAATGCATAGTTCTAAAACTCAGGAGGTGAATATTAATGCTAGAATGGCAATATGAGGTCAATAAAATACTTGTTTGGCCTGGTAACTTTTCTCCAGCATTGATCAGTAACACAGGGTATGAGAACAGGCAAATGCATAGGGATAGTTCCCATCAGTATGTAGTTTAGGCATTTTTTGCACAATAGGTGGTAAAGCCTTTTGTGATTTGTTTCTTTCTTCCATGGGTTTGCTTTGTTCCTTTTTGAGCCTCCACCAGGTTTGTTATCAACAGTATATTTTTGACAAGCTGTTGTGTGAAGCAGTGCATCCTTCTGGTAGCTTTCCATCTCTCAACTGCCATGAATCTACACAGCTCATGCTTTCTAAACATGTGCTTTCTAAACAGTGATTAACTGCAGCATCATAGTTTTTAAAAGGTGCCTGATCTGAGCAGACTGTTTCAAAACACACCTATTCCCTTTAAAAACAAATGACACTGACCCGCGGCCCCCACAAAGTGTCAGATTGTGAGCTGAAGCTCTAGCCCACATCACTTAACTGTTAAGCCTGATCCCACATGTGTCTGTGGCTCATATCAGCTGACACTATCTACTTCACATAAATTGCCTGGAGGGTAATATATATTGAGGACCATTCCAAGGGTCGGGGGTGATCTGCCTGTTTTAGGGATAAACAGAGTTCATGTACTTAAATGTAAACTAGGATACAAAGATCAGTCTCAGGGTCTAAGAATGTCCATGGCTGAATGTGGACATATGAGTCAATGAGATCAGCTTAAATGCATATTTAGGAAAAATTCTCAGATATATATATCTTTAAAAAACAAAACAGAACTGAATCAAAGAATATGTAAGGGCAACTTTTTTGTGAACCTGTATCTTTGTGACTAAGAATCAACAAGATGCCTAAATGTTAAATGCTTTTTATTACTAAATAAAAACAACTATATAAATATATTTTGTTAGTCTATATGGTCAGTACTAATAATTACAGTAAACTACGCCTTACAACTAACTGAGCAGTATGGCCTGTTCCTGTCAAACATTTTATCTTGATGTCATGACAACAGTCCATGCCATTTGAAATGAGAAGTGATAATATTAGAGCAAATACAATAGGTATAGCTTAGGTGAATCACTGTGTGTGCTAAAGCTGTTGAAGTCCCAAGTCCTATATTAATTGATTTCTTTAATGTGTGCTAAAATATTTCATTTAATTGCCTTCATAAATCTAATCCAAAACTATTCCATCTGAATCAAATACATTTTATCTCAGATGAAAATATTTCCATTTGATTAAGACTTTGCTAACACATTTTAGTCTTTCACCTTAGTATTGCCACAGATTCTGAAAAGATATTTGACAGAATAGATTGAACATTTCTGGGTTTATTACAATTTTTTTGAGGCTCTGACTTGGGGAAAGCATTTTGCTTCCGAGTTGACAGCTTTATTCCAACCCTAAGGCATCTGTGATAATTAATAACTGTGTCAGATCAGTTCATTCTAAACAGATGTGCTATGCAGGGTTTTCCTTATCTCCCCTGTTTTCTACCTTGGTAAGTGACCTTTATTAAATTATGTTTCAAACCAGGAATTCATGACATTCAGATTCCATAGGGCAAGATGAGAATGTCATTATCTAAGCTCATACAAGAAACTGTATTTTTCTATAGCATTCCAAGTGTATTTGACTCACAGGCTTTTTGTTTTGTATATTAATGCAGGTTTTGGTGGAACAAACATTAAGACCAAATCAGGACAAAATATTCTTCTTTCATTCAATTTTATTCCTCCTTTCTTTTTATTTTTCTTTCTTTTTTTTTTTTCAATTTAAGGTATACAAATTAGTTTTGTTTGCTTGCTATATACTCTTTTCCTTCAACATTTAAAAGATTTTTTCACTTTTTTCTCATTTCTTCTTATTTATTGTCTAAACTATAAACTATTTCTTTAAGAAATATATTTTAGAGATTTATGAATGTTTTATGCACAAATATTTCATACCATTTCATTCTCCTATCTGAAAAGTAGTAGGAAAAAATGTGAGTGTCAGAGATCTACTTGTCATTCATAAATGCTTCAGGCTTTTTTTTGTTCTGTGGCTTTAAGATAAAATAAGGAATAAACTCATAAATTAGCCACACGATTTACAGAAAAATTGCAACAAAAGAGTAAACTAACTCATCTAACCCACCAAGAGCATCAAGTCATCAGGTCATAATTACTTTTTAAAAACCTTCTCCTGCTTGGACTCCTCTGTTTGAGCCACAGTTCCTGCCAAGAGTCTGCTTCAGTGAAGGCTTCCTCTGAGTTCACAATTTCCTACAGGGCACATCCACTTACTGCATTGTGGAATACTCCATAGGCTGCAGGTGGTCCCCCATGGACTTCCATAGACAGGGGGACAACCTACTTCACCATGATCTTCCCCACAGGCTGCAGGGGAATCTCTGCTTTCACACCTGNGCAACCCCAGCCTTAATTACACCCATATATATATATATATATATATTTGTATGCACATGTTTTACTGTAACTGTAATTAAAGTTGTGAGTATTAAGAGAGTACAAGCAACTTTTCTGAGCCGTCATGTACTAACATTTTCTATAAAAAGTATCATCACCTTCATGGAATTTCTAGGAATTCAGTCCTTAATTTTAAGTGTTCCTCATCTAGTTACTGCCTTGAGAGAGATTGTACTGTTTGCCAATTCTTGGCTCATTTTGCCATTTTTTTAAAGGGTTCTTTTACATTTTAGTTTAACCTTATAAGTAGACATGCCATTAATCATATGGCTATGACTCAAAACCAACAAAAAAAAAGGAAAAGAAAATGTTGGGAGGAAAAAGTAGGACAGTGTAATTGCTATAAAAGCCATGTAAAAAAAGATGGCTCCAGGGTAAGAGAAAATTTTAAAAATATTCATAATCATGTTTTTTAACAAATTGATTCCATCCTTCAAATTTTAATTTATTTACTTGGTTGTGTTTTCTCGCCTTCTGAAGTTACAGAAGGAGGGGTTGTTTCTAGTCTGAGTACATTTAGTACATTACAGCATACAAACACATCAGAGTCTCCCAGACAATTCTGCAACCTTTTAAACCTGCATAAATTATTAGAATAAACAATTCCAGTGCATTTTAAGCATCAAATACTGCACCTGATCTCCTCTACAGATATGAAGAATCCTTTGATGGAAGAAGAAAGTCCAGTCTTTTGTGAAGACTAAAAGAAGAACTGCTACATAGGTATTCCATATTAACTTGAGATGGTATATTACTAAAAGGTGAAGCCATAAAACATTTTTATCCTCTGCATAAGCATCTGTATTATTTTTTTTTGTGTCTCTGAGAAATTATTTCTTTAATTTTTTCTCCTCACTGGATGGACCTTTGAGGGAAGATGAATAACAGCATAGTAAAATTTTACTTTAAGCTTTGTTGGAAAGAAGATAAGTATATTTAATCACAGTTAAAGCAGGAAAACCAGTGTAGTTTGCTTAGTTAGGTTGAAGGAGAAGGCAACCTGTTTTATTAAGCTTGTGAATATATATTTCCTTCATAAATTTTTAAAAGATACAGATCATCAGCCTTAGTAGCTCTGTTCACTTTTAACTGATATCTGTGCACTTCTGTGTTTGGACAGTTTGCCTTCTCTATGATTGTTTATATTTTAATTGGTTAGGTATTTAGCACATAGTTCTAAATGTCCTATGGGTTGTCTGCCTGCATGAAGATCACTTGTTCTCTCTTTATCTTGAAAGAGGTTGGACTTCTAAAATGATAATTAATTTTAAATTTTAATTTTTGCTTACAGCTTCTTCCAAAATTAGTAGATCATTCTTGTTTCCTTTTCTCTCTGTAAAGCATTTCTGGTTATTATATTTTTAACAGGTCAAGCAATGTGACATTGAACACACTTCAAAGATTAAGTGAAATGGATAACTTAGCAAGTTATCTATTTTCTGACAATTTATCCTTTTTTCCCCCACAGCCCCAAGTCATATTTAGTTCATCTCTTTGGCTTGTAAAGCTCAAGGTTAGAGCAATGTGAAGAGGAAAAGTGATAGAAAGATAATATAAAGTAATTTATCTTATGCTACTGGTTTGTAGTACTTTTTGATTTAAAAAAAAAATCAGTTACTTGAAAATTTTGAAATAAAAATTGTAATGAGGTACATGAATGGTTGAATGTAGCCCTCTGGGCCCTCCAGTGAGATAGCTGAAAAAATAAGTAAATTAAGTAAATACATTAAATAATAATAGTTTCACTAGAAAACAAGCTGAAGCTTGTTAGAAGTTTCCAGAGGCTTAATTCCTTCATTTTTTCACATTAATTATTCTAATCCTTTGGAAAAAAACCCAATCTCATTATTACTCCTTTTCGTAGTTATTAAAATAAAGAGGAATAAAGAGAGCTGCATATTAGAATGACTCTAAAAGGAGAAGTGGAATGGAGGGAAAAATAAAATCTGATATATAATCCGAGGCTTTAGCATTTCCTTACAGTGTAAATGTACATTAAAAAAATCCATTCATGTTCTTTGGAGGTTTGCTTACCAGTTCCACCAAAACCTCTTTTATTTTGGGTTTCAGCTTACTCAGTTCTTAGCATTTAAGATAAAAAATCAATTATGAGTCCACTACCTTTTTTCTTGTTACAATGCAAACCAAATATTTGAAAAACAGTAAAAAATAACTTTTACATCTACTTGGAAATTAACTGAGAGTAGTTGAACAAATATATAGGCTATGGGTTTGTTTTAATTGCCTGAAACCTAGAAAACTCTCATGCCATTTGAAATGGGAACTAATGATTAGTGTTACAGCNTTTCTTTTTTTTTTTTCAATTTAGGGTATACAAATTAGTTTTGTTTGCTTGCTATATACTCTTTTCCTTCAACATTTAAAAGATTTTTTCACTTTTTTCTCATTTCTTCTTATTTATTGTCTAAACTATAAACTATTTCTTTAAGAAATATATTTTAGAGATTTATGAATGTTTTATGCACAAATATTTCATACCATTTCATTCTCCTATCTGAAAAGTAGTAGGAAAAAATGTGAGTGTCAGAGATCTACTTGTCATTCATAAATGCTTCAGGCTTTTTTTTGTTCTGTGGCTTTAAGATAAAATAAGGGATAAACTCATAAATTAGCCACACGATTTACAGAAAAATTGCAACAAAAGAGTAAACTAACTCATCTAACCCACCAAGAGCATCAAGTCATCAGGTCATAATTACTTTTTAAAAACCTTCTCCTGCTTGGACTCCTCTGTTTGAGCCACAGTTCCTGCCAAGAGTCTGCTTCAGTGAAGGCTTCCTCTGAGTTCACAATTTCCTACAGGGCACATCCACTTACTGCATTGTGGAATACTCCATAGGCTGCAGGTGGTCCCCCATGGACTTCCATAGACAGGGGGACAACCTACTTCACCATGATCTTCCCCACAGGCTGCAGGGGAATCTCTGCTTTCACACCTGGAGCACCTCCTCCCCATCAGGTCATCTCTGACATNATGGTGTCCCTCAAGGGTCCATACAGGGTCCAGTACCATTTAGTATCTTCACCAATGGCAGCAGAAGGTGGATTGAGTGCACCCTCAGCGAGTCTGCAGATAACACCAAGCTGAGTGGTGCAGTTGCTAGACTAGAGGGATGGGATGCCATCCAGGGGAACCTTGACAGTCTAGAGGAATGGTCTATGCGAACCTCAGAAAGTTCAGGAAGGCCACTTGTAAGGTCATGACCCTGGGTCTAAGTAATTCCAAGTACCAATACAAACTGGGGGATTGATGGATTGAAAGCAGTCCTGGGGAGAAGGATTTAGGAATATTGATGGACAAAAATTGGACACGAGCTGGCAATATGCCCATGGAGCCCAGAAAGGCAACCCGTATTCTGGACTGCATCAAAAGATGGGTAACTCTTCCCCTCTTTTCCTCTCTTGGAGTGTTTTGGACTGTGCAGAAAAAAGAAAATTTTTACAGTAGGATGGTGAGCCACCAGATCAGGTTTCCCAGGGAAGTTATGAGTGCCCCATCATTGGAAGTCTTCAAAGTCATGTTGGACAGGACTTTAAGCAACCTAATCTAACGGAAGATGTTCCTGCTCAAGGCAGAGGGGTTGAGCTAGATGATCTTTAAAGGTACTTTCCAACTCAAATCATTCTCTGATTCGATAAAATGTCTCAGTATTTACTCATTCTGTTTAACTTCCAGTTTTTTGTCCAAAGGATACAAATCAGCTATGGGTTCAGTATTACATTTTCCAAGAAATAATAAATATTTTGTATATTCTACTGTATCATAGACAGGACTACCTAAAAAGTTTTCTCTGTTTAGGTAACAGAATTTAGTCCTGTCTACATACTAACTTCCTGTGCTGAAATCTTCCAGAAATTACAGTTTGGGACCTGAAGGATCTGAGCTATTTTCAATGATTTTTCAAAGCTAGCACTGCAGATACATAGTCTTAGAAACATAAAAAAGTGTTTTTCACAGATTGGAATATTGGTTATGGTAGGGTATTATTCTTTCCTCTTCTTTTCCAGAATACCTTATACATCCTGTATAGTGTATGCAATCAATTCAGAGGACAATGAGAAATATTTTTTTTTTTTTCCCAGACTTGGAAGAAATGAAATACCACTTTTCATCCCACATCCATATTGCAACTGTTGTTTGTTTCAGGATCATTTAGAAAATGTATGGTGACAACAATACATACAGCAGAATATCATGGTGAAATGGAACTTTCAGTTTGGAATATTCTTTTAAAAGCACATGATAAGAAAAGTATGCACTTTAAAATTTGATTCTCTATACTTCATAAGAATGATCATTTTTATGACTGTGTGGATGACTGAGCTAATACTTGGTAGTAGTAAATTTTTTATTCTCTTCCCAGAAGGAAACTGACATCTTAGTCCAATCACTTTAGATTGTATCCATGTCAAGCCTGTAGCTGAAAAATGAACCTTGGGGAAAGAAAACCTATCACCAGCTTTTGTGTCCTACTGTGAAAACACTGATGACTATATAATTGAGGTGACATTGGCAAAAAAACTATGAATTTATGCATTTTTTTCTTAACTAAGACAGTTCTCGGATCCATGTGGGATTGTTTAAGACTTCGTGATAAATCAAAAAGAAAGTTGGGTTTAGTTTGTTGGGGTTTTTTTGTTTATTTGTTTCATTGGTTGGGGTTTTTTAAATGTATTTTTAAATTTTTTTTAAATTTTAATGAAAGATACTGGAGTACTCTTAATAGAACAGTAGGGAATACTAAATGGACCTAATCTGTAACCAAATATTTACCTGTTTAAAATATAATTAATTCAAATCCCTAAATTCTTGTTTTATTAAATTTGCCTACAGCACAGAAGAAACAGAAAGCTGAAAGGGAGCTGGGAATTATTATTGCAAAGTCTCAGGTGGATGTTAGATATACTGAGAGAAAAGTAGCCACTTGTGATTCAGTCAGCTGTTAAAGCTATGAATGTTTGCTCATTGCTATGACTGGGGGGGGAGGGGGTGTTTGTTTTATTTATTTCATGATGAAAATCATGAAAGTTTGATGACTAGAGTACTTAACTCTGAAATCATGTAAGTGTCACTTTTTCTACTTTTAAGGTGAACAGATTTGCCATATCTATCTAAATTATACTAATGATAATTTTCTAATCTCTGTAGTCTTGCCCTTTGGATTTTGGGATTTTCTCTCTCAGTTTTTGAGTGATGAGATTTGGGTTTTTTTGAAATCTGATTTTTACAGTCAGAGTTGATAAAAAAAATCTTTCAGTTCCTTTCTTTATATATCTCAAAAATATTATAGGAAATCAACATAAATATGACAGATACATCTATCATCACTGGCACATCTGATGGTGGGTGATAATGACATGTTTCTTCAGCTGTTTAAAGTGATGGGAAGATTCTATATCTTGATACAAGGAACTAATTTTTCCTCTGATTTTTCTAATGTAGTAGATTAACTGAAAGTTCAAAGCAATAGAGTTGACCTTGTACATCTAAAAATAGATTCCCCTGAACAGAAACAGAAAAAAATCCTCTTCTTTCTGAAGTCAGGACATTGGGGAGGATTTGCTCTGAGATCCACAAAGACCCTAAGAATGAGAAGAGGACAGACTGTCTCTGGGGACAATACTAGTATCATATGTACTGGCAGAAGATTGCATTTTAAATAAAATGGTACTACTAGGGAACTATAGAAACATAGAATGAAGCATAGACCAAACATACAGCAAAAGTAAGCAATTTAGAGCTCAAATTTTACCTGGGAAGTTGAATAAAATGCTAGATTTAAGTAAAGAAAATGGACAACTAAGAGTTATCTGATCCTAATCAAGGCAGTTCTTATAAACTAAAAGGACATATAATAATGGCAAAAATGTTGTGCAGGCACACAGAACAGAAAGAAAACGAAAGTCACTAAGTTCCTTATGCAACTTCTAAGAGCTCACAGAAAATGCTGAAAATGTTGAAAGTAATCCATCTAAAAATCATTGGTGTCTTAAGAAAATTACCCAGTCTGAAAGAGAGCTCAGAATTCACTCACTGTGAGAGGAGATGGTGGCAAGAATATGCTTTTATACTTTTTGGCAATGTCACTTAGAGATAATGGTCACCGAGCAGTAGCAGTTCTTCTTGAGCACCTTTCCTGCCCACAGCTGTGCTTTTAGTCATTCGGCCAAAATCCAGAAATGCATTACTGAAAATGTGTCTAAATTTATTAGCAGACTGAAAATCTGGAAGCCTGGAAGCTCTTAAGAGCAGCCTCTGTTTTGTATATCCCATTAATGCCCAGGTGAACCTCATGAATTTCAAGAAGTCCGTGTGCAATGTGCTGCACCAGAGCTGGGGCAACCCCTAATCAATACAAGCTGTGGGATGAATGGATTGAGAAGAATCTTGTTAGAAGGGCTTGGGAAAACTAGTAGAAGAAAATTGGACATGAGCTGGTAATGTGTGCTTGCAGCCCAGAAAGCCAGCCAAATCCTGGGCTGCTTCCAAAGTAGTGTGGCCAGCAGGCCGAGGAGGGTGATTCTGCCTCTCTATCCTGCTCTCATGAGAACCCACGTGGAGTGCTGTGTCCAGTTCTGTGAAACCCCAACATAAGGACATGGACCTGTTGGAGTGAGTCCAGAAAAGGGCCACAAAAATGATCAGAAGGCTGGAAAGGGACATTTATTTACCAAATCCTGTAGTGACAGAACAAGAAATAACAGTTTTAAACTGAGAAAGAGCAGGTTTACAACGGACCCAAAGAAAAAATTCTTTACTCTGAGGTTTGTGAGACACAGAAAGAGGTTTCCCAGAGAAGTTGTGGATGCCCCATCATTACAAGTTTTCAAAGTCAGGCTTGATGAGGTTCTCATCTATCAGTCCCAGTAGAAGGCGTCCCTTCCCTTGGCAGGGGGTTGCAACTAGTTGATCTTTAAGGTCCCTTCCAACCCAAGCCATTTTATGATTATATTTTATGCTTCTATTATTCTATAACCTAGCCTCATATCTCTAAGTTTCACAGGATTTTTTGTATTGCATTTTAAAACTTGGCTTAGGAGCCTTTAGATTGTGGTAACACAGACTCTTTCCCATGGGAATTTTCTCTTCTTCTTCCTGTGTTTTATAAATAAAGATAAAGTTTGGATGTTATTGAAACGGTCTCTGGAAAGATAGGCAGTTCAAGCCTGGCCAGTTGGCCTAGGGGGAGGTTTTGAATTGACCCAATCCGGACGACCTTTGAAAAGTCTATATAAGTTTTAGAATTAAATAATAAATTCAGATTTATGCCACATTTCATCCGGCCTGGTTCTTTCACTCCGCTAGCGGTTCAACAGCAACATTAGATAAAATAGAAAAGAGAAAAGATTGAGCGTTTGTTCTAAGAAAGAAATTATGAAGTAATTTTTTACAGTGTAATTAGTAATAATTAATTAATAAGACAGTAAGAATAAAAATATACCTGATGATGTCTAATAGGTCAGGTTTAAACCTAAAATGCAAACAACAAAATGTGAGTGTCCAAATAGAGGTATCCTCACATATACTAAGTGTTTGAGCTCTGAAAGGATAACTGATAACTATTCAATTCAGCTGCCTAACTATATCTGTTTACTGTTATTTGAGGTAGTCTCTGGTATTTGAGACATCTGCGTGTGTATTTCAGAGCAGAGCTTGTCATATACAATATGAGAAATCTGCTCAACACTAAAGATCCACAAGAGAACCTGGAAAACTCTCAAGTATCTCACAGAGCAATGGACAACTTTTTTTTTTTTTTATCACTTTCCATTTTTCTAAATGTTTTCTGTTTGACATTTAGTCAGCATTAGTCTTCATTATATCTCCAAGTGTTGACACCAAATCAAAGCTTCTGCAGTTGATGTGTCCCTTAAGAAAAAATATGACTCCATTAAATTGTTCTATTGTTCCTGAAGGTGAACATAAATTCCATAAAAACAAGAAATCAACCACTGTTTGTTAAATCTGAGATGTTTGTACTTGTATCTTTTTCATGCTGATGTCGTTCCCCTTTAATTATGAAAATAAAGTGTAAAAATAACACTTAAGTTAGATATTGTCAGTTCAAAGTGCTGACATCCCATCAGAACCATTACAAACAAAAAAACAAAAAAGTGAATTTCTTTGTGCTAATATTTGAAAATGAACTAAAGCTATTATTTGAAAGTGATCTAAGGCAACTGAGAATAGGAAGATCATGGCACAGCATTTTTTATTCCTGGTGCTGGAATTTCAGTGTCAGAACTGGAGGCAATGTTTTGCTTAATTCAGCCTGATTTTACCACACGGGAAGTGCCCTGTCTTTTTGGCCATACTGCATAATCCTTTTATAGGGAATTTTCACCTTATATAAAGCACATGGTTGTTAACATTCAGATTCTCAGTTACACTGTGAATTAATTTTTCCTTACTGTATTTCTCAAACTCTTAAACAAAAACAGTGTTCTGAAAACCTTAAGAGCTTCTGTTTAGAGAAAGAGAAAAAAAAATCTTTATAACTCTTTTTATATAACAAGCTTAAATTCCAGAGAAGGAAGTTGACCCACTGGCTTTTTAGGAACTCTCCACTCAGCGTCAATATTGACCACCTTATTTAGAATAATTTTAACCAGAATTTCCTCTATTCTGACTGAAGAAATGAAAATAGAGATACCCTTTTACTTTCAATAAATGATTCTGTCATATCTTTGAGTCATATCAGAACTCAAATTTGGAACACTTGGTTTCTCTCACAACTCTAGATCTGAATTTTCATTTCAGATATCTAATAAAACATGTGCAAGAATGAAAATTATGAAAAATGGATCTTTTCTTCAGAGTGCTCTTTTTCAAACTCTCTCCTGTAATTTTAGAAATCCTGTTGACTTATGTGTATCTTTTTCCAAGAACCTTTATTTATAATGTTAAGTGTTTCTTCCAAGAATTGTATGTACAGTTGCTAATAGCAGTGCTTTTATCCATTGTTTTCAGTATTGACTGAGACAATATTGCTAAGAGCAGATAAAAGTGAAATGGTCATAGCAGCGCTTGTTATAAGAACAGAATGAATTACAGGCTTGTTGAGTAAATACCTGATGCATTACCCAAATTCCAGTTACTTTCTGATTTGCATTTTATCTGCCTCTTAAAATGAGACAGCTGATGTGACACTGAAGATACAGAGGAGATCCAGACCCAAAAAAAGGGATACCAAACAACATACATGAGAAGTGTCTCAACATATTTGTCAAACATAGTTAGAACTCTTTAGAACCCTGATCATGAAATACCCAGTGACCCTCAAAATGTGGATGCAAAGACTGAACCTAGCATATGGTAACCCTGTTTTCCTCTTATTAGACGTTACATTCTGTAGAACACTTCTGTCTTTGTAGCAGCATCAAAATACTAGGTCTTAAGATAGATTGTATCTTGCTGGACAGGCAGGTAATTTTTTGTGATCACTAAAGAGCTTCACACATGTCAGTACTGTCAATTGGATTGGAACACGCAATACTTCTTCTTAATTTAAAATTGGTGGGGTGTTTTTTTCCCTACTCTTTGGATAGGGCAATGAGGCAGTTATTTTTAAACAATATTGTATATGTTTAAATTAAACTATTAGTTTGTCTACATTTCAAAAATAATTGGGAATTTTATGGATTTTCTTATTGCAAATGAAAAGAAATTCACTCTAAGACAACCAGTATTTACTTTATCAAAATTATATAATTTTTCAAGTGCAGATTTATACCAAACTATTTAAATTTTAAATTCAAAGTATGAACCTTAATAAATTCAGTTATTGTGACTGAATATAAGAATTAATTTATTTTCAGTAATCACTTTCATATATCTGTTTCAATAGTGAGGAAAATTGAAACAAAACTGCTTCTTATTTCTCCCATTAAAATAAATTTAAAATTCTATGAATTTTTACTATTGTAAAAGTAGAAATAAGAATGAGAACTGGACAGAAAAGAAATGACAACTGTAGGATTAAAGTAATTAACAAGATTTGCTATTTATTGCTTGCAACTTTAACAATTCAGTACTCACACAAAAATTGTTTTATCTGTTGCCAGGATAGTTATTGATATGCAATACTGTACCTCTGCAAAGCTTTTTGGAAATACACATTTTTAAGCATAGATAAAAAAACCTAAAGTAGTGAAAATGTGATTGAAGTAAGTGTTCTGGTTTGGTCTCCCCTCTAATATAGAACATTAGGAAATATATAGCTACATAAAGGTTTAATGCATTTGTTTAGTCCAAGGCTTGTGATCCATATGCATTCTGGCAAGATAAGTGTACAAATACCTTACTAGAAAGCACAGAAAGTACAGTTCTGTGGATACTTGGAAGATTTTCCAACAGTTCAAAATAAATACGGACAAAAATTATGTACAATTTTTTTTTTTGAGTGGGGTTTGTTTTTTGTTTGGTTTGGTTTTCATAAAAGCTTACATACTTTTCTGGGAAATAGTTTAGAGTTCAAAAGATAAATTCCAACCTGGAAAATATCCCCATTTTCATTCTTTGCCATATTTCTGCATACAGAGTTATACATTTTGGAAACACTGATAAATTACACCGTTCTCTCTATACCAGTGTGATACAGGGTTTCCAAAACATCATTCACTTAAATCACCCATCATCACCATCAGTAATTTGTAATCTGCAAACTATTCCTACAGGGAACTAAAATACCATGTTCACTTAAATTTTACAATTTTTTGGCATGATAGATAAAATACACTAATTGAAAATGAAATGAAAGAAACTACTGCAAACACAGAAAATGCCAATAAGCAATTTGTTTGCATCTAACATTGTCAAAAATTATCCTTAAAGAAATAAAACCTACTATTTCATTTAAGTTTCCTAAAAAGGTTCCTAAAAATTATCATGTGTTTAAGGGACAATATAGTAATTTTGAAATACATGAGTTATTCACATTTATTTTGTATTTCTTAGAAGGAGGTTGCTTGGCCCCCTTTTCTTTTTATCAGGAGAAGTACTTATTTTGAGTGTTTGTTTGTTTTTCCTTTGAAAGTGTCAATAGAAATAACATGGTTATTTTTTTATAAAACTCCTTTATTCAAAAAGAATCCAAAGAGAGAATTATGTATAAAGCACAGTATACACTCTTGCTAGAGACCACCTAGAGCTTCACAAGCGACTTTGATAAAAATTATATTTAGAATCAATTTTGACTATTTATTTCTATCATTGGCTTTTTATACTAGAGATATTTGAGTAAACATAGAGTTCATTTCTATAGAGATTTCCTGCTTGTATTATTATATCCCCAGCTAATCATAATCATCTGTTTGTAACAGTAAAAGTGGCTGAGGAGTAAATGGCTTTGATGTCACAACACAGATTATTACTTCAATTGATGAACCATCATTGAAAACTGTTAAACAGAAAAAGAAGAAAAAGTTAGTTTTATGAAAACATCCGTACCATTTGAAATTCAATTGAAAGAGGGACAAAAGCATCACAAAAGTTAAGAATAATGAATTATTTTTTTCTGAAGCATTACTTTGTGCTTACTTTTAAAGAGATCTTAAAGCATAAAATAGATTTCTTCTCTGCTTCTTTTCTTGAAAAAACCAAAACAACAATTCCTCCTCACTCCCCAAAAACCACATTTTTCTTCTTTCAGAAATTTATAGGACATTTCCTTCATGGAATCATAGAATATCCTGAGTTGGAAGGAACCCATAAGGATCATTGAGTTCAACTCGTGGCCCTGCACATGACCATCCCCAAGAGTCACGCCATGTGCCTGGGAGCATTGTTCAAATGCTTCTTGAGCTCCATCAGGCTTGGTGCTGTGACCACTTCCCTGGGGAACCTGCTCCAGTGGCAGAGCACGCTCGGGGTGAAGAATCATTTTCTAAAATCCAGCCTAAACCTCCCCTGACACAACTTCATGCCCTTCTCTTGAGTCCTGTCACTGATCACCATAGAGAAGATATCAAGGTCTGCCCCTCCTTTTCCCCTCACGAGGAAGTTGCAGACTGCAGTGAGGTCTCCCCCCAGTCTCCGCTTCTCCACACTGAGCAGACCAAGTGCCCTCAGCTGCTCCTCATACAGCTTCCCCTCAAGACTCTTCACCATCCTCGTGGTCCTCCTTTGGACACCCTCTAACAGCTTGATGAGTTTTTTTATTTTGTGGTGCCCAAAACTGCCCCCAACACTCAAGGTGAGGACACCGCAGTGCAGAGCAGAGCGGGACAATCCCCTTCCTTGCCCGGCTGGCAATGCTGTGCCTGATGCCCCCCAGGACACACTTGGCCCTCCTGACTGCCAAGGCACTGCTGACTCATGTTCAACTTGCCATCAGTCAGGACCCCCAGGTCCCTTTCCATGGGAAAAATTCAGAGAAATTTGAAGGTGAGATCACCTAATATCTTTTGCTCTCAAAGATGGATATGGGCTAAAATATTTATTTGTTTCCACCAAAAAAACCCCAAAAAACCAATACCTAAACCAAAACCAAAACCAAAACCAAACAACCAAACAAACAAATAAACAAAAAATACCAAACCAAAACAAAAACCCAACCAAACAAAAAAACCCAAACAAACAAATAAACAAAACAACAAAAACACCCCAACCCAACAAATTTTAATGTTCTGAAAGTAGGTCTTGGAGGTTGGGGAGAATTTTTTTTAAGAAGTAAGAGCTAACACAGAGATCCAAAAAGAAGAATTTAGGCATTGCAATGTCTGTAACTGCAAAACAAAAAAGTCAACTGGCTGCAGGCATGCAACTCACCAAAAGCAAATTAGGGATGCATGTTTTCTGGAGACAATTAAGTTGGCAGATTGGTGTACACAACACCCTGGGTGCTAAACTACGGGTCAAATAGTAATATTGTTGTTTCTTGCATAAAGTAAAAGCAAATGTCTCCTTGGAACCATGATTCAGTCTACAACTGTTTTTTGTGTTTTCAAGACAACTTCTTCCATGAATTTATATTTCTTAGGACACACAAAAGGATAAGGAGAGAGACAAAAGCCAAAGTTCTTTCTGCCATCTGAGTATTCCTGTGGCTACAACAAAGTGTCTGGGTATATAAGATATTCTCCTGGAAGGTGAAATGAGATAAGATAGGTGCAAAACATTGCTAGCTAAAATCTATTTACCACCGCTATGTAGTTAGCTTAGCATAAGCAGATCCGGTTGGAAGTTTTATTTTGATTTCTGCCTAGGAAGCCTGCATAGAGTGCTGTTTTCTAAAATCTGAACAAATCATGTGTTAGAAATATAAATTTTTACCATCTGCTAAGAGGCTTCTGTCTTTTGTCCTATTGCTTCTTTCGCTACTAACAGGAAACTGGATTAATAGGCAAGTGAATACTTTACATAAGTCTTCATAATAGTATCATGGTTTAACCTTCTGATTTATTTCTGCAGTATAGTGTCAGTTAGATTGAACCCTCTTTACAGTATGTGAATAGGAAAGGAAAAACTAATGAGAAATAGGCAAGATATGATCAAAAGTTTGATACAAAGCACATGAAAAAAAAAATCTCAGTAACATTATGGACTTTGGATCTGGAAATTTCATGTCTAAATACTTTGAGAAGCAAAAACTCCTTTGCTCAAGGGCACACTTTATCTATGATCAAGAGTCAAAATGCATGTTTTCAGTGTTAGATCAGGACTCTAACTATAGAGTCATACATACTGGTTTTTTAATAATTGTATTTACTGATATTCAAGGAACTTTTCATTTTTATGAGATCACATAGTACTAATTTGCCACTGCAGCTCTAATTTGGAAAAGTGTTATGCTTCTTATTTCTTGCATCCTAACTCTGATGCAGTAGTTCTATGTTCCTTATCATAAAAGTTCAATGTTTTCTTTTTAATTTTTTACTGGGATGATATATGAGATATTGGAAGGAGGAGAATGTATACGAGGGAGAACTCAGACTAAAATCTGCGGTGATTGAAGAGAGGGGTCATGGACTTCACAAGATGGTGGTATGCAAAGATGTTTATTGCACATCCTTCTATTTATCACACAAACAGGAAGTAACTCTGCACCACAGTGTGTCCCAATCACTAATTCTGTTCCAGAATACTA
Source organism: Pomatostomus ruficeps (assembly GCA_013400735.1). NCBI lineage: Eukaryota > Metazoa > Chordata > Aves > Passeriformes > Timaliidae > Pomatostomus > Pomatostomus ruficeps. The sequence continues at coordinate 6,481 of VYZT01009112.1, read as the reverse complement.
TGTTTTATGGTAACAGATAAACAATGCCTTTTAAGGTAACAAACAGTTTCTCACCTCTGACAGGTCCAGCAGTTCACAAACTCATAATGCTTTTCTACTACTTCCCTGGTGACCCAGGATGTGTTTCATGGGTTCTTCCGGACCAAAGACAAGAGGTCACTCTGACTTTCAAGGCCTGTTCCTCTGTCACCTACATTCTGTAATGCTACAAAAATCCATTTTGCTTTCAAAAATATAAGTAGCAGAAATCTGTGTGACTCAGGAAAGCATGTAAAAAGCACCCATGAGCACCTCTGACAGTCTGGGCTTTCTTAGTATCAGATATTTGTAAAGGTATTACAGAAAATAGTGAATCGGATCTGAACTGAATATACTTAAATATAGTTTTATGACTTCACCACCTTCACATAAAAGTTGAAATCCTCGTAGGTTTGCTTATAGATAAGGATATGGAAAAAATGCATACCTACAACAGTGTTTAAAATATCAAGCCCTCCCTCACTGTTTACACTGCAGTTTGAACATTTTCTTATGAACTAACACTTCTATAACTGATATGGTTGACGTCCTTTGCACCGGTCCATACTTATGTGGATATGGCACTTACGAACATGGTTTAGTGGTGGGCTGGGCAAGTGTGAGTTTAAGGACTGAACTCAACGATCTTAGAGGTCTTTTCCACCCTGAAGAATTCTATCAGTCCATAAACATTTTTGGTTTTCTCATCATTATGTTGTGTCAGATATTATGATGCATCATTATATCTGCGTCATTATGCTGCAGATAAACTCAGGTTAAGACCTTGTTTTTCTCTGTGTGCTAATATTGCAAAGTAATTTTAATAGTTTTACACAGTTTGATATCACCAAGTAGGTTGAAATGCAGCTGTTCTTTTTCCTTGTTTTCATACAAGATCTTGAAAAAATAGAAACTCTTTTCTTTGTGGAAGGGAGAAGTGACGAGGTGAGAAGTAAGTTGTAATCTATAATTATTCTGTTAGTTACAGGATAATTGCTTCAACTGTACATGTCTTTGATTCTGTCCATTTCCTAGGCTGAAAAACCAGTCATGGTTACAGAAAAGTTGAGGTCCTTTTCTTTTTTTTCTTTTGGAAATGCTTCAAAACTTTATTCCTGATTTTTTTTTTTTTTGGTGTTAAAACCATGCTTTGCTTATCCTGGATTTGTGAAGGAGAAACCATTATTTTTCCAGTATATTAACATTACATATATAGGTCTTTGCATACATACATCAACAGAAAACCAGCATTTTATTAGCAAAGTTCCATACTGATTCTGCTGAAATAGACTTTTTCTTTTTTTATAAATATTGTAACTGAGATATGAAAGGACTGGTATGTGATGATTAAGAACATAAACCAGACCTTATACATAGATGTGCTTGAAATTCCCTCAGAATGCCTCTTAAATACCATACATTCTCTGTTGTACTTAGTAAAGGAAAATAAAACAAATGTACCATTTCTTTACATGTAATTTTATTAAAGGATTTATTACCTCCTCTTCATTACTCACTCTCTGTTTTGGTAAGGATAGATGTAATTCATTCACAATATCTATGAATAGAAGAAACAACTAGTCCTTATAGCTTTTTTGTTTCTGAAGTAAAATATATCTGTAAGGAAGATAATTTTATTTAAAAAGAAATCCAAATTAAATAAATTTCATTTTCTTGTTAAGTTTATTCCTTTTGCAGCTCAGGTACTTAACAGAAAACTATCCTGCTGACCTTCACATCCTTTCCAATTTTCAACACAGCCTAGCTTTGGTATTGCTGACTCATCCCTTTTTCTCCCTTATCAATAATTCCCTTTAAAATTTGAGCCCAATTAGGAATTCCCTGTTCATACCAGCTGGCCTGCCTTATTTTCTGTGCTTTATTCCTGTGCTCTGAAGAGGTCAACTATGAAGATTATCCAGATCTCTTGGGGCCCCTGGCCTTCCAGGGCAGTCTCCCATCCTATCCTCTCAAGCAGATCATTCAACAAACCAGAATCTGCTCTTCCAAATTCCATGGTTATAACTCTAACATGTCTTGGTCACTTCTGTCCACAATCTCTGTTAACTAAGGCTGTTGTAAACTTTTACATATTCAGATAGTTCTTTCCTTTTTTGAGCATCAACAGGTCCAGCAGAAAATCCCCTCTTCTCAGCTCATGATGCATCTGCATCAATTGCCACTAACACACACCAGAAATTTCCTGGATTGTTTCTAATCAATCATACTACTCATTCTGCAGCAGCCCAGGTGGCTGAAATCTCCCATGAATACCAAATACTGCAATTGTGGCATTTCTTCCTGTTGTCTAAAGAAGCTTTCATCTACTTTAGGCATAGCCGGTACCTGTTGGCACCCCGCCTGTCCTCTGACTCTTGCCTACAAACTCCTGACTGTCTCACTACCTTTCCCTAGTAAAAACCCCTTGCATTTCAGCCACCCGTGTACATCACACACTGTGCCCTTTCCTACCTCATTTGTCTTTTGTAAAGCTCCCTTAGCCATCCATCACAACATTTTGTAATCCCAGTGATGTCATAGCTCGGCAACTGCAGGTTGACTTTCAATTCCCCCTGTTTGTTTCTGATGCAGTGGGCTACAGTATTGTAAATATATGCATTGCTCAGCCATATATAAGACTGCTTCATCAGCTTTTGAAAAAAACCACAATTTCTACTTTTGGGCTATCTGGTCTTAAATGTCATCTTGACTTAAATTTTCTGCAGAAACTTAGAAGCATTTTTCTTCTCTCACCATTGCATATAAAGTAATACAGAAAAGTAAAATACTTCTCCATGGTCATGACTACTGCATTCATTTATTTTTTTGCCCATGAAAAATAAGTGTATTTATTTTAGATATTGTGGAAAGCTTCATCTCTTAGATTTTATGGACCTGGTTCTATTACCATGTATTTACACATAAGGGCATTGAGGTATATGTTTGGTTTTATTTACGTATCAAATTTAAATAGATTTACAGTGTTTGGCATTTCCATTTTATTGTATATCTGGCTTTATACAATAACTTACTAACGCTTCTGTGGTTTCTGGCAGGGCTGCTTGAGTGCTGCAAAGCCTGCCCTTATTCAGCGCTTTGGTCAGATAAACTTCTCTGGCTGCCGCTATCAGCAGCATTATCTTATCTCACTTATCTTTGTACCTAGGTTTTNCAAGGGCGGAACATATTTGCATTAACCTATGAACTTTACAGAACAATAGAACTTTCTGGCAACTGTTGAATAGTAAAACAATAAGATGAATACTAAAATAACAGAGGCGGAACTGAGTCTATGATTAACAGGGTTAGAACGTGGCAACGAGGAGATTTCCCCCTAGCTCACTGCCACAACTTACTTATTCTGGAAAAGCGTATATACTACCAAAAAGAAAAGGAAATCCAGACTCAAAAATATTGAAGCAAATTATAGCTATATAGAGAAATAATTAGAACTATAGGAACAATGGAAGACGACACTGAAATAGATACATAGTTATGTGTCTTTGGGAAACATTCTAAAATAAAGAGGCGATTGAGAATGGGTATTCTCAATAGTGAAAAGGTTTTATGACTGTTTATTAAAAGTCAGATTAAACAGATACTCTTCTTGTAGCTTAATCAACACATACTAATTGATGAACTGAATCACAAATCTGTTTCTGTTGCTAAGCACAGACAATTTGAATAGGCACAACTGAGCTACCAGCTTGCTCCCATCAGCCAGCTGGAAATTTCCTAGTTCCTCCTGTGGTGTTCAAGCATGGCATTAAAGAACAAAGTCTGTCATGAAAAATTCTTCAAAAACATATTTAAGTAAACCCTCCTTTGACATAAATTTAGTTGAACATTAACTTAGTTTATCAAGTTAATTTTTACACATAAAATTTAGATTGTGGATAATATAAGAAATAGTGTGGCTTTTATAAAATTAATCCTTTTTATGAAAAGCAAAAAAAGTATTTACCTTTTGTAACAGAAAGAATGGGTGTCATAAAATACATGGACAATTAAGGACAGAAATAATCTCCATCAGTATTTCTTTTTTACTGCTGTACCTCACAGCTTTTCAGTAGATTTAACATCTTTGTTTAGAGTTCTTTGAATGCCCAGAAAATGTCTATTCAAATTTAAGATGCTGTCCATTATTGTCCATGGTTAATGTATTTAAATTGCTAGTAGTAGCTTTGGGAAATGTTTTTGTATGCTGCTGCCAACTGTTTCTATTTTCTGTTGACAGTGGCGTATGTTGTAGTTAGACATGAGGAAAAAGTTTCTGGATTTTGTATAAGAACAACAGGACTCACATCTACCTCCTCTGTCAGGTCTGCCAGTCTATAACAGTTTCCCATTTACTCATTTGGGCTCCTTTTTTCTTCAGGTATCTATTGCTGTTAGTGGGAATGAAAACTCTGTCATGGATGCGGAGAAGAATCGTTGAATGTCATTCATTCCCTTGTTGCAGCTCTGTTAACTAGGAAAAAGAAATATTCTTCATTTTAGAAGTTCTAGAAGACCAGATTGCTATTTAGATAAACCTTGACAGGCTGCAAGAATGTATTACTTCTTTCTTGAATGAATGCTCAAGAAAGCTTAAATTCAAACAAGCCAAACCTCATATGACAGTACAGGCTGAGGCCCAACAGACTTGGAAGGAACTTTGCATTAAAAAAGCCTGATGATCCTGGCAGACAAAAATACTGGACTCGATTCAAAAGTAGACTCTTGCAGCAGTGAAGGCCAAGCAAACAGAAGGATGTATTAGTGACAGCATAACCAATGAGTTGAGGAATTGATTCCTACCCTTTGTTTGTCAATTGTAACTGCATCTGGAGTACTATATCCTGTTTGGGTTTTCCAACTTAGGAAAGACAATGAGATATTTGATCAAAATAAGTAAAGAGTCAACAGGATGATTAGGGAGCTAGAGAATGTGACATTCAAGAAGAAACTATGGGAGCAGAATTTCTTCAGCCTGAGGAAAAGGCTAAAGACAAGCCTAATTACAGTCTTTATCCACCAAATGGGAGCCTATATGCCAAACAGACCTAGAGTGTTCTCACACATGCAAAGTGAAAAGCTAAGAGGAATCCAGCTGCAATACCAAATATTACAATTTTATATTTACCATTTAATTCTTTTTCTTCGGTGAGGGGCCAAATGTCTCAGTTCTCATCCGTAGAGGTACTTGAAATTCTACTGGACACAGTCCAGAGATATCCATTAGGTATAGAATTTTCAGGTTAGATCAGACTTCCATTTTGGTAATTTTCTTTGTATTATGTTACTCTGTTATCATAAGTTAAAGGAAAAAATCTTCAGTGTAATTATATTATTTTTACAGAAACCATGAAAAATTGCCTTCTTTTTAAAATATCTAGTTAGGGAACTTACTACTCAAATGTTATTATTTTCTTTGTGCTTAAATATACAGAACCTCTTACAGCAGAAATGTGCCTATTAAAACATCCAAATTGGTACATTTTTAAAACTTACTTTCATTTCCAAAAATAATTTTTAAGGTATACTTAACATGAGTGCACATTTTCTTCACCTCTGTCTTTTGAACACCAACTCACATGATCTAATTGCAACTGTTTAATGGCCAAAAACCATGTGAATTTCTAAAATCAGGATATTTTTTTACTCTTCATGTTTCAGACAGAATGTAATTTTTTTCTTTTTTCATTTATTTCAACAGGGACTACAGTGTGGCTACAGAAGCCTAGTGAGGTATTATTATCAACTTTATGAAAATAATTAGAGATTGATCTTTCAACATCAAAATATTAACACTCACGAATTTCAGTGATTCAAACATTATTTTTTATAGTCCATGACTTAGACATTTACATTTTGTTTAGTAAGATTCATAAGGTTGTAACTAGCAGCTAGCTAAAGTTATATTGCTTGTACAATTAAATCAGGCTAAAACTACACACCTATAAAAGATGTCATATAACCTATTTTCAACTCACTTTCAGCACCTCAAATGCCATGTTGCGCTCAACAAAATAAACTACATGTACATGAATAAGAATATTTTCATTAGCTATGGATGATATCTACTTTAAATGTATAGAACAGTAAAAATGATGCAAAAACATTGGGTCAAGTGTATCAACTGTGATGAATTTGGAAATGTTTATATGTAAGTTAGAAATGTTTGCATGCAAATAGGCTTCATCTGTATTTTCTCAAAGACCAATTTAATAGTGAAATATCTTAAAGAACAAAATTGAAATATTCAATATTTTTCACTAATTTTACATCTGATACCAGATCAATAGTTGGGCAAATTGATTACATTTGATAAAGAGCTCCAAAGTAATATTAACCACCTAGCATGTTCTTAATCATTAAGGTTTTATTCCACTTATCAAACACTTGTCAGCTGTGCAGTAAGGCATCAGCCAGTCTTAGGATGAAGACAGCTGGAATACTTCAATAGATTGTTGTGGCAGTG
>VYZT01009106.1:670-33252 GCA_013400735.1 Pomatostomus ruficeps | reverse complement strand
AACCCCAGCTCTCTCAGCCTGTGCCTGTAGGAGAGGTGCTCAGGCCCTGTAGTCAGCTTAGTGGCCTCCTCTGGTCTCATTCAATAAATGTCCCTGTCCTTCCTGTGCTGGGACCCCAGGGCTGGATGCAATGCTCCAGGTGGGTCTCACCAGAGAAGAGCAAGGGAGCAGAATCCCCTTCCTCACCTGCTGCCCACGGGGCTCTGAATGCAGGATACAGTTGGCTTTCTGGGCTTCAAGCATGCATATTGACCTTCTCATCACCCAGCACTCCAAGTCATTCTTAACAGGACTGTTCTCCACCACTTCCCAGCCCAAGCTGTTCTTAGTGCTTGGGATTACCCTGACCCACGTGCAGAACCTTACACTTGGCCTCATTGAACGCCATGAGCTGCACAGGGCCACCTCTCAAGCCTGTCAGGGTCCCTCTTGTGTGCCATCCCTTCCCTCCCGAGTGTCACTTAACACCAATCTGCTGGGTGTCATGAATTTTGTATCACTATCACTTAACATGGCAAGATAAAGAATTTATCAAATAAGTGTCAAGGCATCTAGGACAATGTGGTAAGCGCCCTGAAGAGGGGAACATGTCTACTTCATTCCTGTGGACTTTGGCTTTCTGTGTTACTGTTGCACATCCTGGACCCATACTCGACTCTATAAGTCATGTAACTGTGTTAATTTGTACATGTTGTAAGTTGTTCTGCTTAGTTTTGCTGCATCAAATATCTCAGTGCTTAAAGACATAATCATGTAATCATATGTATTCATCTAAACGGATGCAAATCCCCCTTTTTTTGTGAAGGCCTCTCATTTTCTTCACAGATCATACATACAACATTCAGCATGTAAGAGATTTCATGCACTTCCTAAGTGCCCAGTATTCCTCTAAATAAATAAGTAGCATGTTATGTATGTTGGAATAGCTACAGATTATATAATTTTGTTTTAATTTTTACAGGTGTCGAACGGAGTATGAAAACAGAGATGAAGCTACCAAAGGGGATGAGACTACTAGAAAACAATTTCATGCCTTTGTGCTGTTCTTAGCTGAACTTTATCTTAACCTAGAGGTAAGAGGAAAGTTGTATGCACATGGTTCTTCATTAATTATTGTTGTGCATAGGTGAACACTGGACTATAATTTGAGGTGGTTTTCTAAAGACAGAGGGCAGTAAAGTAAAAGAACTTTAGAACAGTTTCATTATAATGTGTATATCCAAGAAACATATAAACAAAAAAGGACAAGATCATTAGAAGAGAAGTGTATAAAAATTAAAGTGTAAGAATTTATGGGAAGAACCAACCATAAAAATCTTTGAAATGAAGCTTTTGGTATTTTCTTTTACTGGCAAAACCCCCAGATGGCTATACTTAACCAACATGTTAAATGTTATTAAATGCCTAGCAGCAGCAGATCAGGATCAATAACCCATGTAATTCAGTATTCAGGCACTAATAAGAGGTGTTAACAAACTCTTGAGGCAGATATGAAAATTCTCAAAAGGAGGACTTAAAAATACAGACCTTTAAAGATATTTCTTTTGATGGTTGAGTCATTGGCTCATGCATGAAATATGCAATCTTTTATTTAGATTTGTTTTCTGTATCCATGATACGTACATAAATGTGTACAAGATTTCTTTGATTTTTATACTTGTACATTCACCAAGGTCACTTCGTGCTGTAGTGTAGTTAAAAATATACATTTGACTTTGTAATTTCAATGGTTTGATTTAAGCAAACTCTATAAAAATGTTCCGCTGACATGAGTAAACTCCTTCTCTGACTCTTCCATTTCTGGACCATAAGTGGTTCTTGAAATCTACTTTTCCCTTTCTAGAAGAAAAAAAAGGAAGAATTTCAAAGACTTTGGAGCAGAGGAAGTTGTCCATTTGTGGAGTATATCGTATTCTTTGGAGTACTCCTTTTTTTTTTTAAACCATTTTCTATAATTTTTAAAATATATAATCTGCCTTCTAGAAGTGAGGTACCACTTCTGTAGGGAATATATAATGCAGTATGGACAAGAGCATGAGGTTCTGGGAATTTGATATTTTTTGGACCATTAGGCAGGCATTTGGTAGCTTTTCTTAGCAATTTGTTAGCAGAGAAACAAAATGGTAGACATGCATTGTTAGATCAGAATAGTAAGGATGTTACTCAGAGTAAGTTTTCTGATGACACCGAGCCATGTGGTGCAGTCAATGTGCTGGAGGGCAGGGATGCCACCCAGAGGGACCAAGACAGGCTTGGGAGGTGAGCCCGAGCAAACAAGGCCGAGTGCAAGGTGCTGCACCTGGGCCAGGCACAAACGTAGACTGGGTGCAGAGTTAATCAGGGGCAGCTCTGCTGATAAGGACTTTGGGTGTTGGTGGGTGAGGACCTCAACATGACCTGCATCAGAAGAGGTATGGCCAGCAGACTGAGATGGTTGATGGTCTAGATGTTGGTTAAGGTCCCTTCCAACCCAAACCATTCTATGATTCTATGAAAGTCTGTGTTCTAAAAGGGTTACAGCATTTGGCATGTTCTTCCTGCTGTAGAGGTCACCTATGTTGATCACAAGCCAAATCATATAGCATTCAAGAGAGAAAATGTGCCTAAATTAATTTTTAAAACTTAAGCCTTTTAAATGTTGAGGGATATTATATATGTTTTGCAGATTAAAGGATCAAAGGGACAGGTTACACGGGCAGAAATTCTTCAAGAAGGTCTTCGGGAATTACTGAATGCTCTCTTCTCTAATCCTGTGGACAGTAATTTGATGTGTGCAGTGAAACTGCTGAAGGTGAGACAGTAGTTTTAAAAGAAAAAGAAACCAAGTTTTTGAAACTTTGTAGCTTTGGGAATAGCAGGGTAAACTGCAAATGAGGAAGTATTTATAGGGGTTTATGCATTACAGCATTAGCAGAGCAAACTACTTTTTGTCTTTTTCTTAGTACTATTAGGAAATTGAGCCAGTAAAAAAAGTAACAAGGTGCTCTAAAAATAAATTCAAGGCCATTTATGTACAAATGAGCAATAGAACTGAAGTTCAGGTGCAAAGGAGTAAATGCTTCCTCTAGATCTCATTTTGCTGCTTTTGGTGTGGGAGAAAACTGTAACCAGCCTGAATGAATTGTGAGATCTTAGTGTGTTCTGTTCACTTGGCCATTAGGGTCCACCACTTTTTGTGGCAAAAGGTTCTTAATATCAGCTATTTCATTCTGTATTGTCTGTGTCACTACTATTATAGAAATGTATAGATTTCTTGTTCATGTTGAAAATAAACCTCTTAACTTGTAACCCATACCTTTTCTTGCAAAATGGTTAGCCTCTATGCAGGAGAAACTCATATCTTCACTAGGTATTATACTCGTAGTTAGGAAAACAGTTTAAATTAGGAATGAACGTTAAGTGCTAAACAGTATTTTTCTGAAGATTTTTAGTTGGCTTGTTTGTTTTTCCTCATTCGTTCCCCTTCCTCATACTCCACTGCTTCTGTCTTGAATTTCAATTCCGACAGATTCTTTTGATATGACAAACTGAGTAGGGAAGAGAGGTTTTTGTAATTTAAAACCTTCATTTGAAGTTTGGATGTTTAAGGAGGTTGCTTCACAGCAAGTGAGAGATTGTGCCCAATGAGCACATTCACTCCTGTGGTCAGTCCTTATGCTGGCAGTGCTTCCCTGAGGCAAGGTGCACTGAAGAACCTTTTTAAGCAGCAATGCACAAATCAGGAAGCTTTACAATGCAGCGTCCTGAAGAAAACCAGTAATCAAAATTATTTTATGACACACTGCTATATCTAAAAGATGTGACAGAAAAAAGAGACTTTTTGTTTTTTAATGCTTTTTTGTTTTTTCATGGTAAAATCAGCTGCAAAAATAAGATTTAAAGGAAATAAAGGACACTAGTATGTACTTAAATCAAGTAAGATCTGACCAATGGCACTGAAGAGTTGTTTCAAAATCATATTTCTAGACTGAAAAAAGTGTCTGTGAACTTCTAGGTAATATAAACATTGGAAACAGAGCTCCTATACTGTCTGTAGTTTAAAATAAACTGTTTGTGAGGTCTGTTAATCTGTTCAGCAAAGAGACTCAGGCAGCTTGGACCCTCAGCCATCAGATAGTCCAAGTGTCATGAATGGTTGCACAATCTCTTGAGCTGACTGTTTATTAAGGATTTCTAATTTTCTTTAAAAAAAAATACTAATCCCTTGTCTTTAGTTGACAGGCTCAGTTTTAGAAGATGCTTGGAAAGAAAAAGGAAAGAATGATATGGAGGAAATTATTCAGAGAATTGAAAATGTTGTGTTGGATGCAAACTGTAGCAGGTGAGAAGATAAATTTATGTGCAGTTTGTTTATATGTAAAGTTTTACCTTGAAGAAATCTTCAACAATAATCAACAGATCCAAAAAATTATCTTAAATTATCTTAAAAACTTATATTTATGAAAAGTAATGTGATGTGTGGGTCACCTTCCATGTAACAAAAAGGAAAGGTGTTTTGCAGTTGAAGGGTAATGTGGATATTTTTGGCAGTTGGGTTGGTTTTGTTTTGGGGTGGGTTTATTGTATTTTAGTTTTTAATAGAGATTCAAGTTCCCTTTTTTTTTTAAACCTCTTAGGTCTTGAAATCTTTGGTAAGTGCTTTAGGCTCTTAAAGCAAGTATATACAAGGAGACAATAGGGGCAATATCTCATAGTTTATACTTTTAATTTTGATTTGAACAGGATTAAATACATACAAGCAGTGCTAAATATGTAGCAGTATTAAATGCATACAAATTACTATAGATGTAAAGGCAAAATTAAATATACTTTGTGGTTTGGTTTTTGTTTGGATTTTTTTTCTGAACAGCACACTTTTTTGGCAAGATCTTAGCTTTAATCCGGAAAAAAACGAGTGGTTGACTAGTGTATTAGTGGTTGACTAACCACGTGTGTGCATGAGATTATCTGATTCTGCTGTGCTTCATCCTCAGCTCCTTCCAAACTTACTAAAAACCTGTAGAGTGTTCAGACACTGATCTCTTGCCATATGGAGGGAAGCCACGAGTAGCTCATAACATCTGTGGGTTGTAACTGAGCTGCCCCCAAGGAGGATGAGGAAATTTTTACTTCAGGAATCAAAACTGATTACACAAGCTGAGGCTTCAAAGATACAGAACAACAAACTAACTTTGATGCCTTTTTGTTTGTCCTAGAATCACAAGACAGACACAGCTGGGTGATAAAAAGGGTTACCTTTATAAAGATCCTTAGGTGCACAGCTCGCTAGGCGGAAACACACCAAAGATGCACACGTAGTATAAAGCACACACAATTTTTATGTGTTTACATGTTTTATATGTTTAGCAAGTTAGTATAACTGACCAGGATCCCCAGTTAAAGACATAAGTGGTGAGGTAATCTCCCCCCTGCCTTAGACAGGAACTAAACTTGGTTTATGAAAATGTGTCTCGGACAGCTGGTTTCAACCTTAGCTTCCAAACTGGGGCCCCTAGCCTGGAGTCACTGGGGAATTTATTTTGTCTTTCTGTCTAATAGAGTAGGTAAAATGCTAGCTACAAATACCATGGTAGGCTACAGAGATACAAATATATGTGTAAAGAATATAGAGAGTATATCAAAGGAAAAAAAAGGGCAAAAATCAATTCGGCATCAATTTCAGCTGGGAAATTAACTGAAAAAATTATTTCTGTATTCTTTAATGATACTCTTCTCCATAGATCTCCTTAGAAGAAGGCATTTTTTCTTATTTTAGCAATGAAACGGGTGTTGGTATCCAATGTACTGGTGACATCACTTCTTACTTATGACTACAACATTTCAGTATGATGAAGAGAACTGAAGTTAGGAGCATAGAACAGATAAATAAAATAAATTTAAAGATCATCTCCCTTTTTTTCCAAATATTACCCTTTTATGATGAAGGGATTTGTTCTTCAACTTGCACTGCAAGGTGTGGTATCTCAATAAAAACTACAGCAATTACATTTTTCATTTGACCTCTTTACTTAACAGCAAAGGAAGTAGAGAGGGTGAATATCTCATAATTGACATATTAAGTATCTAGACTTGGAATTGTAAAATAGAATTCAAAATTATCTGCACATGGGGCAAAGTTTTCTCCTTCTTGAACTTATTTTTTTGAACGGGTTTAAATATCTTCTATTTGCACAATAAGAAGCAAAATTTCTTGCTTGGCACAAAACATTCTAACTTTTGTAGTGCTTCTCTATTTCAGAGATGTGAAACACATGCTTCTGAAACTAGTAGAACTGCGATCTAGTAACTGGGGTAGAGTTCATGGAACAACTCCACATACAGAAGCTACCCCGGAAAATGACCCAAACTACTTTATGGTAAGAATATATGGACATTTCAGTTCCTTACTTCCATGTGAATTTAGTTTGATTCATAGACAATCACATTACTCAAAACTACAAACATCTGAACAAATGAATGCATATAACTGTCTGTATGGCTTTATTTTTAGAATGAACCAACATTTTACACTTCTGATGGTGTTCCTTTCACTGCAGCAGACCCAGGTATGGCACAGGTTTAGCTTACCTGTCTTCTCAGTCTTCTTTAAAAATTTGTAAATAAGTTTATGGCCTGTTGAAGAACATAAAATGTTATTTTTTAAGAATCTAAAACCTATGCAACTTAAATGACAAAATTCTGTTTTGAATTTCTGGTTTGGTGGAGTACATGATTTATTCTGCATTAAAAGAAAGTAGATGTTTGAAATGGAGAATGTACATTTGAGTGCATATAGGCCAGAAGAATTTGTTCAGTTGTCCACAGCACCTGGTCTTTCCAGAAAGCCAGAAATATTCAAGTCTTCTTTTGATTGTCCATTGGTAGTAACAAAATCAAATCAAAATCCATGGTTTCTTCATCTGTAATCTGAGCACAGCACGGCGTAACATCATTTGAGGTAAAGACATCTGTCACTACCTCTACAGTTCTATGGGAAGTTAGGCATCATTCCTAGGGATCTATTCATGTCCTGAGTAAACATTGTAGAAAGAGCTCTTCCTATTAATGTGCTTCCTGCCATTTATGGTTTCATTAACCAGCCAATTTTCAAACTTTATAGATTTCTCTTAATTTAGAGGACTAGTCTTATATGTTACTCCGTCTCATTTTTACTTTGCCAGATTATCAAGAAAAATACCAAGAACTGCTGGAAAGAGAGGATTTGTTTCCATATTATGAAGAAAATGGAGCAGATCTGTCAGGACCTGGAGAGCTGTATGGGTTTTTTTGGCAATGTCTTTTTTTAATAGTAGTTATTTTTACTGTGCTGCTGTGATAGTGCGGACTTAAGATTCCAATCTTGACAAAAATGAAACTAAATAATGTAATTGTTACTTAGTTCTATAGTGGATGTATTTGTTTGGGTATAAAAATTGGTTTTTAACCACACAAGTTTGAAACCTATTTCATGTTTATCTATTGAATATGGTAATTACATTTCAGATGTTTATGCACATATACAAACATACTTCTGCATTAAAAAAAAAATTTCATACAAAATAAAGCATCAAGTCTTCAAGTGTTTGTAGGGAGGCAACCTAAATTCGTTTGACTGATGTGCATGAACATCCCAGCAAGAGATGATTACCAAATTTCCCGTGTCTTTCACATGGAGGAAGTGTTAATTTCTCTCCTCAGCCTAAGTGGTATTCCCTTCAATTAGAGGCCTACTCAGTGTTCCTGTAGAGCAAGAAAAGCAACTTAATGGCAAAGGAGGAAGCAATAGGAGAGAATGTAGTCTGACTTTTTGGCACTGGCTTGTAAGAAAGAAATATGTAAAATGAATAGAAAAAACATGGTCTAAAGTAAATTGCTCTGAGCTTTACACTCAAAAGGGAGGACTTTCAGATCATGATTTGACACACAAGAATATTTTCAGTGTTGTTTTTATGTGTGATAAGAGTGCAGGCCTGAATCAGTATTTTTGTTAGTAAATTAGAGAACTTTCAGTTTGTTACCTAGCTGAGGGAAATGTCAAGAACTTTGGAAGATATATTAGAGATGTCATCAGAAATCAACAAGCTTATACTGAAAGGAAAAAAAACCAAAAACATGTGAACCTTTGCTTAAAAGAAAAAATGCAAACTGGAGACAGATAGTAGTTAAAAAACACAGCAAATCCCAACAGTGGCACATCAACCTCCAAGTCAACCTTCAAGCAAGGTGACCGTAACCTTCTTTGTTAAAGGCTTAAGAAAAGTTTAGACAAATATCTGCTGATTCTCTGCCAGCTATTTCTCATGACTGACATCAGGGAGGATGGTTCTGCAAGAGGGCTCTTTCTTCTGAAAGCTACACTTCTACTAAAAAGAAGGAACAAATGAGACAAATATGTAGACTGCTTCCTCAATGTACAACACTTTGAAGCAAAAAGAACTTTTCTTACACATTTTCTATGGCTTTCTTTTACATATCAACAAACAGGAATACAGTGTTTCTATATTAATGTATTCTATCTTTGAACTAGGATGTTGACCAATCAATATTACACTAATACGTTGGTAATTATGTTTTTTGTAAATGGATCAGTACAGATGCATTATTAATTTTTGGGAAGCTTGGGTTTTATGATTGCATTTTCTATCATCTTGGAAACTATTTCTGTCTTTTAAACTGGGCAGCATAAGATGATCTGAAAAGGTGGCAAACACTGTAGGTATTTGTACATATCTGTGCTGCTTTGAGGTTTCTGTTTATTTGTTTTCCTAGTACCCATTATTTTTTCCTTTTCATTCCTTTTAAGAAAATGTCAGAAATAACTGTCATTTATAAAGCTTTGTTTTATTCTTGACATCTACACAAACAGTTCTAAAAATCTGTTGACTCTTAAAATCCACATGTAAACCTAACACCTTTGGTGATTTTTTTTTTTTCCTCAGGTATTTTGATGAGATTGATGATGAGATGGATCCAGAAATTGAAGAAGCATATGAAAAATTCTGTCTAGAATCAGAACATACGAGAAAACAGTGAGATGTTACATATTAATGTTAGTTTATTTAACCACTTTAGTTATGGTTAGAGTGCAGGGGGACACAAAACATTTGTACCAAAATGAGGAACTTGAGTTTCTCCAACTACTAAAGTTATACAATTTCCATTTTGTTTAACAGAATCTGCCAAAAATTGTAAACTTATACCCTGTAACTTAAAATGTTGTGTATATATCATAGTTTATTTTATGAAAAATGTTTTTTGAACAATGTTTTGGCTGCAATAAAAAATATTTAAAATTTATAATTGAAATTAAAATTTAATGGGGAACTATCCCATAAAACTTCCCTTGAGGAAGAAAGGGAAAGAATAATGATCTGAATTTGCTTGCTTGTTTGCTTTAGTATATATTGGGATTTACTCATCCTGTTTACCATATACAATGTATCTTGCATTTACTTTCTCCACTTCCCCCCCAAGAAGAGTATGATCCAAATAAGAAATTTCTGTAGATCACAGTCATGAAAAGTGGCTTGTGGAAGCTTTGTGTATGAGTTTTTGTTTTGTTCATTTCCTTTTTCTTCTTTTTTCAAAACATGTGGATGAGGTCTGGACTTCTCTTTTTTCCTGGAATAAATATGTTACATGTTGATATGTGAAAAAGCAAGCAGTATTTTGGAAGTGAGGTGCTTTCAAGATCTTTGGTTCAGATAAGCTTATTTTCAAATCTACAGCAAAAAGCTATTCTGTAATTTGTTGTGTTCTTCTTCAAGAAAATAGTAATACAGTTATGTTCTAAACCATGCTTCTCGAAAGCATGTGCAGTGCTTTTTTTATTTTGCTTTTTTTTTCCCAGTAATGTATCTAACATGTCTAACCTTTTGCAACCCTTGTAACTTTCTTTTATTCTTCTAATTTTATGTAGTTTGATTTAATTTTGTAGTTGGAGTAAATTCATATATTTCATAGATGTTAACATCGTGAAGGGAACTGCTCTTTTTTTGACTCCATATAATCATGTTAGTTTTCCTAGGATACTCCATTGTTGTTGTTGCCAAACTCAGTTGAACTGTTCCTTGTTACCTGTTGCTGGTTAGACTCGAGTAGAATTCCTTACCAAAAACGAACACAAGTATTTCCCAACAGTTAGCTACTCTAAAGAACACGCATTGTAAATATGCATGTAAATAATTCTGATAATATTTCACTGTCATTTGTTTGGTTAAATAAGTTGTGCATCTGCTAATAGAGTGAGCAATGACTGTTTCCTGGATGTTTATTTAACATACTTATTTAGGTTGGAGTTTTGGAAAATAAAATTTAACTAGCTTTATTTCCTTTGGTATAATATCACTACCTTGTCTTCTTGCTTTAAAACAAAACCAATTTTTTACCTTCTTCTATCTCTCCTTCACTGAACACTCCTTTCTCTTCTTCAAAGTACACAGCTGCAGAGACTATTATCTTTTCATTCTTGCTGGAAGAATAAAATGTGTCAAAATACATGTATGTTCATAAATGTTCATAAAGACTGTATTAGCATTTCAAAGTCTTTAGGCTAAAATCCAGAAACTAGAAATGTGAAAACTAGATGACTTTCGAATACATATTCTCTAACTTGAGCATAATTTTCATACAAAACTTTTAATCTAAATATAGGTCAGACTTTCTGCTGACTTTACAAGCAGATGTCTTGTGGAAAACATACTTATCCAGAACTTAAAGTCACAAGGAACAAGCATTCATACATACTTTACTGTAAAGTAACAGTGACTCCAAGGGACTGCGCTTTACGTGTTTTAGTTTTGCATGATTTGTCATGAGTCTTCTTTTTCTGTAAGATAGCTGTCAGCTCCAGGTGTACTGTCAGCTTGTGGAAACAGTAATTTTACATGTGGATAAGAACCATGCCAAAATCACTGAGTAAAAAAAAGTCAGGAGCTAGGAATTGTGTATATATAGAGCAGCTCAGGTCAAGTTTGCAATACAAGTTTTTTCCTCCGCTGAAAATACAAAAAAATCATAAAGTGAGACTTCTGTTCAGTGGAGAAGTTAATGGTCTGTACATATGAACTTTATAAGTGCTTTCAGTCTTTACTGCAGCAGGGAAGAATTGGTTTTATCTCTGTCCTGCTCCATAGGGAAGACAGCATAATCTTTTCATTAAACACTTAAGTCTTTCCTACTTGTCTTAAATCTCACAGAACTTCGATACAAGCTAGTGAATGTGAGAGAGCAAAAGAAAGCAGCAGGCTTCTCACTGTCAGGATCCCCTTGTCTGCTGCTTGTTTGCCCACTCTTTAATTGTCCATTGATCTTTGTATGATAAAGATGACTCATGAGAGGTTCAAAGATTATTTCACCTGATTTTTACCATTTACAAATTTCAAATGCACTGTGTAAAAGTGTTTCTTGTCTACAGGTTTCTGAACAATGTCTTGCAAGTGTACAACCTTTTAAAAAGATGTATTTTCTTGATGGCATAATGGTAAAACAGTGAAGGCACAGAAGCATGGAAAGCAAAATTTGGGGCAAATGTGAAGCAAGTTTCTTTA
This sequence comes from Pomatostomus ruficeps, assembly GCA_013400735.1. Taxonomy (NCBI): domain Eukaryota; kingdom Metazoa; phylum Chordata; class Aves; order Passeriformes; family Timaliidae; genus Pomatostomus; species Pomatostomus ruficeps. Next base: position 21,724 of record VYZT01009106.1, on the reverse strand, counting down.
GCACTGGTTCTGAAAAGAAACAGGCTTCACATTCAAATTTGATCATGAGACCCAAGCTTTGCAGATCAGTAGAAGTATGCACACTATTTTCCACTCCTGACAAATTAATTATGATTTAAAAAAAATGTTTAGTATTTGAAAATCACATTTTGTTTAAAGTAATTTCAAAATGGGCTGCAAGAGTTGCTGCTTTGCATGTGCTTTACTGCTGAATGATTTTCATATCCAGAAATGAAGTCAGCTTGTTCTCAGTAGTTTTCTTTGAAATCTGCGAGGAAGTTCTTGCTACTGGCCTTTGGCTTTTTTTTTTTTTTTTTTTTTTTTTTTTTTTTTTTTTTTTTTTTAACAGATGAGGTCACTAGGTTTTAACTGTTGGGTTTTAGCACTACAGAGCGAAGCAAGACTGGCCCAACTACATCAGGTATCACCAGTATCACAAAGTGCACATAGCTGGGATTTTCTTTTTTTACAATAGAATAATCCGTTGTGGCACTGAGTATTAGTGACACTCAGTCTAGTTTGTAGTAGTACTCCTTATTTCTCACTGGGACATTACTTCCTTACCGTATTCTGCCTTTCTTTCCTACTGCACACAACTCACTGAATTACTGACAGCTCAGGTTTGCAACTTCTGACGAATTATAGTTCTAATCATCCAGTTGATGCCTATGAATCATTAGTTGATAAAGGAACAGAAAATGACATTCTGGCCAAAAGTCAGGGAAGATACTACACTGTACCCTGAACTGCTGATTTGCCCCCTCTACTTCAGCCTGTGTGACCTACTTCCACAGTTCCTATGCTGAGGGTTCCAACCAGAGCAGTGAAATTGCTAGTAAAACACAATGCATCATTCATAAATAATAAAAACTAATACTCATAACTCATTCATAATCCCAATATATACTTTGAAACTTGCTTCAGGCAAGTACTGTACAGAATAATACTCATTAAAAAGGGTGTTATGAATAGAACCAAGTTATTTTGATACATGGCTGTGTCAGCAGCCACTTGACTGGGTGTTGATCTATGCTCTGCTGAGACAACAGCTGCTGAGAATGGAAAGTTGTCCTGAATGCACTTAGTCCATGATTGCCCTCATCTGAGAAACCTGTACTTCCCTAAGCAGGTAAGGGACGATGGTTGCAGCTAAGAGAGACCATATGATCTAGTGCGGATCTTCAACTGCATTGGCTAAGTGCTTGGGGTGGGGGTTGATAATAATTGTCACTTAGCTGTGAGCTGTCAATCCACTTGGAACAACTTTGATTAAACTGTAAGTATTGACGCAGGGTGGAGGGTGTATATAATCTTCCAAAAAAGGCAACTAGGCATAATTTTAAAACTGTCCTTTGGCATCTTGGTCTTTGTAGAAGTCTATTCAGGTAGGGCTTCTAGTGCCTAGTTCTATGTACACAGATGGAAGATGGGCAGTGTGCCTCCTGGTTTTCCAGAGGTGCTGCTGTGGGGAGGTGAGGAATGAATGCTCAGTTGCTGAGCCGCGGGCTTGCTGAATAGGGATGGGAGAAGCAGTTCTGTGGGGAGCCCTGCTCTGCACCGGAGCACCCAATGAACGAGGTGTATCTTGGAGAAGCACAGTTACAGGTAAATTGGGTGGGGGCGTTTTCTAGGCCTCTGTACTGCTAACTTTTATTTCCGGAGCAGCAAAAAAAAGACACCCCCGTTTCCAGCAAATAAAAACTTACTAAAAAAAAAAAGTACAAAGAAGCCATGTGCAGTTCCCTCAATCTTATTTTACAGAGGTGTGTATCAAATACGCTCCCCTTCCCTGAGCGAGCAGGAAGGTGCGGTTACCTCACCGACGTATTGAGCTCGGGAGGAGCTCGGCGGGAGCTCGGGCGGAGCTCGGCGGGAGCTCGGGCGCTCGCCCCGCCCAGCGGTTCCCGCCGTGCGGCGGCGCGGCCGCCTCGGCCGCCCCGGTACGAGCGCCGACCACGGTTCTGGCTCGGCCTCTGGTGCGATGGAGGCGGAAAGGTTGATGGTGCTGTTCGGAGACGACTCGGTGGAGGTGCACTACGCGGGGGGGTCCCGCTTGCTGCTGTCTCCTTGCGGCTCCGAGTATCTGTACGAAGCGGCGCTTCCCGCGGACACCCACCCTCTCCAGCCGGCGGAGACCACCCGCCAGCGGGTCGCCTTCGTCGTCAGTGCCTACCGGGTATGCGGCGGGCAGTGCCTTTGAGGACGGGAGCGCTGTCCCTCGTCCCTGGGAGCATCCCTTGGGCAGTGCCAGGTTTGCCTCCCTGCGCGGGAACGGGGCGGCCCGGGGGATCACGGCACCAACGGGAGTTTTCGGTTTCTCTCTGTCAAAAAGGGAGGGCGGGGAGGTTTCACAGCCTCAGCTCCACAGAAGATCAGTATGAAATCAGCTTAAAACTTTATCACTGCATGTAAAAACTCTAAAGAGGGTTTGTTTTCCTCTGCACTTCACCAGGAACAACTTCTACGAGCCCTAGATTTCCGGAATGCGTTTGCTTCTCGCCCGTACTTGCCTTCACGTGTTATACCTCCAGAAAGAAAAAAGGTGGGAGTTACACGTGTAATGCTTTTGTAAAACAAATTTCTCTAGCTGACTTAATGTTATTTCACAGGCCGTGGAGATCTATTGAGAGCAATTTGGCTAATAGACCCATCATCTTTCTTAAATTGCTGCCATTTTAAATTACAGTTTTAACTGTTACTTAGACCTCTATTTATGCATTTTCTTTGTAGCCAAACACTAAAGTTAGTTTACTCCTAGTATGGGTAATAACTAGGATTTTGTACATTGTTACAATTTGGCAGTAGAAACTTTTCAGGGAGGTCACAGTGCAACAGGACGGTGTTTTCCCTCAGGCTGTCAGATCATTGAAGTACCTGTGTTAAAATGCTACTGAGGTCTGTGAAAGGAAGGGAGCAAAGTGTCTCTCTGTGGGAATGGCAGCCTCAGGTCAGACTGAACATCCATCCAGAGACCAATTTACCATTTCTGGAAGCTTTGCTCCTGATCAGCATCCCTGTGGGTGTTCCCACCGAGTATGAATCTGCACAGCATGGTTGGAACCTTAAGACAACTGATTAATCAGACGAGTTTTAAAACTTTTAGACTGACCCTGCAGTAGTAACACATGTCTAGCTGCCTGAAGCAGTGTCACTCAATATCACTATATACTTAATTAAAAGACATTAGTCCTTACCAGTTATGCATTGACTGCCAAGTACAGCAGCAAAGAGCTGATGCTCTGTTCTTAGCACTGGTGAGTAACCCTCCACCTTCTCTCAAGCCTTGAAAGATCTTACTGTTTTGGAGGTTGGCTGGGTTTCTAGACTGTTTTTGACTTACGGCATCCCTTGTGACTACCTGCTGAAGGATGCCAAAGGATAACTTTCCTAGGCCACAACAAGCACCTTACCATGTTAGTTGGCTTCTCCCCCACACTTCTTTTTTGTTGCTTTGGTGTCCCCCCCCCCTTTGAGAAAAACTCCTCCTTTTCTAAAGCCAAAAGGCTTTTTAGAACCCCTGAGATTGTCCTTCTCCATCCATTTACTTTCAGTTTATTGTTCTGTGGCCTGTTATCAACCAGTGCCCATGTTTTCAAAGCCTTTGGTGTTTCCCACAATCCAGCAGTCCACCATAATAAAGCAAGAGTTATGAAGCATCAGCTCTTGTAACAAGTTGCTAGCAAGCCTGACAGGCCAGCCCAGGGCCTTACACGGTTAACCTGAGGCCTGTTACTACCAGTGACAATACTTTCCTGGGCCACAGGGCACAAAAACACTTAGACTGCATTACTTGCTTTATGCTTGAGTTCAAAACAACCCGTTGCTGTGGTATGCCTAGGCTCTCCTTTGGCCACTCCAACTACCCGCATCTCTAGACAGCTCCATGAGGGGGACCTGGTCAGTGGTGTGGCCTGTTCAGAACTGCAGTTAGTATTCAAAATGCAGGTTAACTGTGAATATATATTCAGTGGTATCACTGTATGTTCAGTTTGTTCCTGTTCCATTCCTAGAATTTTCAGACATTTCATACTGATTAAACTGAGGGTGAGCACTGAGTATGTTTTCATGGGACTGAGAGTTACAACACAAGGATACTGGTTGGTGGCAGTCAGCTTGGAGCCCATTCTCCAATATAGAAATATATATGTATATAAAATTATATATATATAGCTAGAGTTGCCTTTTCCCATTTAGATCACATTATGTTTATCTCAACTGAATTTTTATCTACAGCCTTGTTGTCTGGTATTGATTATTTTTTTAGTGTTCTTTTACAATTCTTTATCAAATTCATTGGTAATTAGTATGAACAAGATAGTTCAGCCATTCTCTCCCCTGTTTTTTAAGAAGCAATTGTAAATACAAATATGTACAGTCTCTGGACAGTAGTGCTTGGTCAGTTGCCCATGTACCTCACTAATTTATGACTGGATATTAAATCAAAACATTATTGCTAGATAGAACTCTGTCAGTACAGGAGGAAGCAGATATGAAAATTAGATGTTTTGCTTCCCCTGAGTTCATGCACGCAGATAAACACAGAGCAACATTTCTTGCAACGAACAACCTTGCAGAAAGACTGAATTAATTTAAATGTAAGTCCTCCACTGCAATTTCTGGAAGGCACATCATTTTTATCTTGCTGCACATTCCAATCCTTTTCCTTGTATTAGATTCTTTTCAGTGATATCTTAGAAATTAAATGGCCTGACCCTTCAACAGCTGATCTGACAAGATGTTTAGACAATGGCAGTGTGAAGATCTCATCTGTAGATGGTTATGCTCACCTTTACTTGTCAGAATTGCAGCAAGAATTTACAGTGGAGTTCTTATGCAAAGTCAGCCAGGCGTCTGCAGCATCCTCATGCTTCTCTGAAAAGAACAGCAAAAATCAAAGCAGAGATCATTGTGGAAAACCAAGTAAAAATTCTGCTGCAGAAGTGTTATCAAAACAAACAAGAACAGAGAATAGGAATAAACGTGATTGTGCTGAAGGTAAATACAGGGAACCAACCAAACCAAAGGACCAAGGAGATGGAGTCCCTTTGTTCCACACAAATTGTTCTTGTGAATACATGTGGGTTACACAGCGCTGGACTGTTTCCTTGTGCCCAGAAGAATGGAAATACCCTTTGTCCTTGGCACTAAAGTGCTGCAACTTACATACTGTGAAAAATCTAATGAAGACGTATGAGAAAAACAGCTGTACAGCTGTTGAAGGTGATGTTTTAGCAGACCCAGAAACACATGAAACAGTTTCTCATCTACCTACAGCTTTGCCACTCAGCTGCAGAGCCCCACATTTACACAGGTAATTTAAACTGTTTATTTTGTAGTTGTTAACCTATGTTTTACAATTCTGCAGTTAGGAACTTCAACTTGTAGCAAAATAACTGAACCCTAACTATAAAAAAAAGTTTAAAATTACTATCAGTTGGGGTTTTTTAGGAACTTCTTGAAACATGACATTGTAAAACCAACATTCTGTAACCTACTGTAATGAAGCTATAGTAATTAGTTCAGAGAAAAAAAAATGTTTTCTGACATGCTGTATAAATGAAAGAGAGTATACTGAAAAAAGAACACAGGCTTTTTATTGGGGTAGGTTGGTGTTTCCCTTTCATTTTTGAAAAGATAATACTTCTGAGGCGGGCCAGCAGCATATGTTGTCTGTCAGCATCACTAAATATAATTGAAAAAAATATTTTCAGGATTATGAAGTTTAATTTGGTAACTAATGTGGATATCTAAAGAATTAGAGGACTCTGAAAATAAGTGTCCCTTTTTCTTTTAAATAAGTGTGCATGCATCAGTTCTAGTTACAGAAATTACTACCAGCACACTTGCACACACACACAAAAACAACCAACTTGTGGACTTAGGGAGGCTTTCATTGTATTTCATGCAGGTGGACATTCTGTGACTTCTTTCAGAATGAAGATACAGAGATGTATTCATTCTCTCAGCTAATTCAAGTTGTGTGGTGCCAGGGTGTTTTCTACAGGTATGTAGGAGGGCATTTGTGTTATCTGAAAGACTTTATTTGTATGGGAATTAAACTTTAAGACAAAACGTCTTACTTCATCTCTTTGTCACTCTTTGAGAAATGGAACACAACCTTCCTGTCTCTTTGTTTTTGCTGTTTGTTCATTGGACTTCACATTTTCTAGCACAGTGTATTATCAGGTCTGAATCTGAAATCATGTTTAAGTGATCTGATTATCTGATTTCTTAAAGGTTTACTGGACAAGTAGAATTCCCACAGATTTCACTAACAGTCATGGTTTCTTTGCAGATTACTTTTTGCTTTTGCTGCTGATGATTTCATAGTTTAGAAATGTTTGTCTTAGTGACCTACATAATTCACATGTTGCAGACTATTCAGCTGTGGATTTTCCTGGCAAGTCACCTTGTCCATATGGTTAACAAAAAAAAGTAAACAAACCAACTACAAGACTTTCAAATTTAAATTGCTGCAGCTGCTATTAGAATCTAAAATTCTCTGATAAAAGCATCACTGGTGTTTAAACCTTTAGTCTTTCTGCCGAGTGTTCTTCATTTTTCTTCTGTGTAATTCCTAAATTTTCATCTCGTCTAAACAAAATGTTTAGCAGCACTTCAGAGCTTTTTTCTCATAATCCTCATTTCTTTGGGAGTATGTTGAGTAGCCATACTTAGTCTTTTAAGTTCAACCTCCAAAGTCCAGGCATCTAACCAGCATTGCAAAATTGGGTCATTAAATTGGTTTTAGACTCGAAGATACCATATGATCACAAGTAAAAAATCATTGATCTTTATGAAAAACACACAGCTGTGGTGGAAATTAAGACATTCAGATTGTTCAGGAATTTTTCAGTCTGGCAGTCTTCTGTGTACACTAGGTTAGGCTGGTCTACTAAGAAAGTTGGATTTTTCTTTTCAGGATCACCACGTTTTGAGGTTAGTGGAATGGGCAGCTCTTGAGAGGTGTTTACCTCAACACAAAAAAGCTTTCCTTAGTTTATTTAAATCCCACCCCCATGCATATGTGCAAACAAAGAGCCTGGTAATGCCAATCTTCTGCATTAAAAGAAATTATTACTACATTCTGCTTTTTGTCAAACAGTAGAAAATTGTCACATGTGAGTTGCTGAAAATGTGTCTCTGCTTACTGCTTTCTTCAGGTGTACTAACATGAAGAAACAGTAACCTGTTTTGCTTGTCTAGTGACACAGAATTTTAAATACTTGCTAAAATCCTTTTATTTTTCTTAGGTTTATCCATGGTAGGACAAACATCACAGAAATCTATCCTGGTGATGACTCATTTTTCAAGTCAGAGGGAGCATTTTTGGGAAAGTATTTCATACATTATGCAATCCAAAAAGGAACAAATAAGGTATAAAACTATTTAAAAACTAAAACTATTTAAAAGTATGTTCCAAGTTCCTTCAAGTTAGCAGCTTCCTTAAGACATTTGCCTATGCAGTGTATATTGAAGTCCCTACAATGGTAATTACTATAATGTCTCAATCAAACCATCAGTCGTACAAAAAGATGAGATTATTCCTTCTGTTTCAGAAAGTATTTTTGTAAATTTTACACAATAAGAAAAATCTTCCTCATTGTAATATTTATTTTATCAAACGCCAAGTTTCTACAACAACCATTTCTCACTGATTTAGAAGTTTAGTCTTGAAGCTAATGTATTGTTTAATCTCTTTGTACTTGGAAGTGTTTTCTACTGTATAGAGACAGAACCTAGAAGATGCAGATTTTGTTCTGGCTTTGCTGTGGACCAGCTGTTCAGTGCTGGAGGAAGGATTCTGCCTGTCTGTGTCTGTCTGTTCAGTTACCCCAGAGGAGAAGTCCTCTCAAGTGCTAATGCATCACCTTGTATTTTTAAAGCAGAATTAAGGATCAGATTTGTAGTCTTGGAACCCAGCCTTTAATTTGTAGTCAAACATTGTCACTCAGTAATGACCTATAGTCTACTCTCTGACAGAAAAACTTCCTGGTTCTTGCTGAGTGTAAAGAAACTGAATATTTGAATCTTTCTTCACACAGACATAGGCTGAAGGATACACTTTTCAATGAGATATTTGTCTGTGTGGCAGATTTAAATGTGATTATAATTGGTTTTTGGGAGGTTAGACATTTCATAACTTTCTCTTAATGCTGTTTTCATGCTACAGTACCTGTAACTGACTAATCTTCTTTCCACTCCTTATTGCAGGTGCAAGAAAAGATGTATTCAGTGAACAGCCTACCCCCTGATGTGCCAGGAAAACCATACTCCATATCCTCCATTATTACTCAGGCAACCAAGTAACTTTACCTCTGTTACATTAATTCCACTGAGTCAGAAAGGACAGGAGTTAAAATTACACTTAACACTTACTATTATGTTAAGTATAAAAATTAAAGGAAGTTATCTTAGCACGGAGGACATATGTAAACTTAAAAAACAAAGGTTGCAAGGGCTTAGAAGACAGAGTAGGAATGAAATGCTTAATACTTTGTTCATTTTTTTTTTCTCTCCTCAGAATACTTCAGTATTGCTGCAAAACAAAACTGTCATTAAGTCATAATTATTATCTCTGCTGCTGGAAAATGGTACGTAGCTTTATAAATTTATAAATTTATTTCTAAATCTTGCAGTGTTATGAGGATGATTATACAGGCTGTAGGGAGTAGGAGTTAATGTAGAGGGAAGAATGCTGAATGTATCCTCACAGATCAGAAGGCAGATATTTGGGAACCAAAAGCGTGCATTTAAAAACTATTTGTAAGAAGCAATTGCATGGTGAAGAGAGCTGCTTGTGATCTGGAAAAACAAGTGAATTAAAAATCTGGAACAGATACAGAGAGTTTTAATGATGTGAATAACCTTTCCTCAAGTTTTTAATGTGTTTGTTTGGTTCTAGGGACCTGAGGCAGATGGACGAGAAATGTTGCCAGTTTTGCTGCATGAAAAGGTTATTCCCAGCACAGGAAGACTGGTTGTGTATTCAGATCATAAAGTCCATGCTGTTTTTTGGAATGGGATGACCCTGACTATGGTTTGGGATTTGGGCTCTTCCTGTAGTGAGATCCAGGTAACTTGTGACTTGGAGGAAGGACTATTCCTAAAACTTTCCATGAAAAGTTGTTACTAGAAAAGTAATGAGGATACAAAAGAAAAGTTCTAATGCCTACAAAATACAAAAACGAGAAAGAATTGAAAATTCTACAGATTTGGAGATGTTTTTACACACTTTTAGGAATAATTTATTCTGGAATAGCACAAAGCAAGAGCTGGGGCTTTGCCAGGTGTTTTTCCCCTGCATTTGTCATAGAATACTATACCAGATTCTATCCCTAGCAAAACTCAGACTTGCAGGTGGATTTAAAGTGGATTGTTCATAGCTACTAAATTCTTAAATTGGCATATTATACTTCCTTTTTTTCCCTTTGGACTGCAGCAGAAAATTAATGTTTGGTTCGGTTTTTTTTTTCCCAAGATAAATGAAGATGTAGGCTGGTGTAAGTTAACTACTCCTGATGGGCTACAGCAGCTAATACAAATAAGTCATCCTGGAGTCTATGAAAGGTATAAGCAATTTAAACAATTTAAACAAAAAATGATTCTTTATAAATCCTCTTGTGTGAAAAGACAGTATTTACTGACAATATACTAGTATGGATGGACCAAACATGTAATGATGAAAGCTCCAACTTACTTCTGGCAAAGATTCAAGACCTGTGTGACTCAGGGCCACTGCATGCTGTGATTCCATTATAAGCGTCATGGCAATGTTTTTTTAGAAAAATAACTAGAGCTGCAACTTGGCATTTACTTCAGTGGATAAAAAAAACCAAAACCCCAAAGCATTTGTCCTATATAGAGCTGATATGTAGAACTGAACAGTGCTTTATCCAATTTTTGCTTTACTACAGATATTGACCTCTGCCTGCAGATTGCTTTTTCTAATCTGCTGGCTCTAATTACAGCCTCATTATGGGAATCATCAGAAGTTTTCTGTGCTGCATTTTAGCAATATTCACAAACAAAAATTAACACTTGTATGCTATTCAGTTCAAATCATACAGTTTTGTTATAATTCACTATAACTATATAGATCTAAATATGAAGAAGATTCTGGACAAAAAGTGAGAATCAAAAAATGGCAAGGCAAGCTAGAAAAAGCTAGATTTTGAATAATAGCTTTTTCTTTCACAACCAGGTGGATTCCTTAATGCCTTCAACTTTTTGCTCAAATTAATATATTTTATTTCTCATATAAATAACCCTTTTTATGAATTTTCATATTAACACAGGTACATCAGAACAGCAATAGAATGGTGCAAAAGTTTGAATGAAAGGAAAGAGATTGCTGAATATACTGCACACTCTGTAACTGAAGAAAACTGGTATTCATCTTTATCCTAAATAATTGACTATGAATAATGTTTAAAATGAAACTCAAAAGTATTATAAATTGTGGATTTTATAGCTTGAATTTCCTAATGATCAAAAATGAAAATTTATTTTAAAAGCCCATTTGTTTTGTGTATGGTTTCCTATTTTTTATTCAGTGTTTAAAATGTTAGGTGAGTTTCAGGTGAAGGTTGTTTCATTGAGCTTTGCCTGTCTTACTTAAAAATCAGAATTATGGTGACTTTGTCAAAGGACAATTAATATTACAAAGATAGTATCTTGCAAGGGAAAGAAGAGATACCAGACTAAGAAAATGTCTTTTAACAGAACATCAAGCAGTCCAAAACAGTACTTTAAACTGCTTAATGACACTAGTATCTCCTGCTGACATATTTATCCTTTTTAATATGTGCTATTGACCAAAAATCTACTGACATCATCTGCAAACATATTCGGATATTAAAAATGTGCTAATTGATATCAAGTACAGTTGCACTTGTTACTTAAATTGTAGCAGATTCAGTGGATACATTTTATAGCTGATGAAATTAATATTCTATCTATATTTATACATACTTACAGCAAAGAGACTATTCTTAGAGCAGAGACCTGATTTTTGGAAACACAAATGATTGACAAATGTCAGCCACTGAAGTGGTATCAAAGACAGAGAAAACATGCTTTTTTCACTTGAATTTTGCTGATCTAATTTTCCATATTGCTGGAAACTGTTAAAAATTAAAATCTGAAGTAGAAAATATCCTTGAGAACCTTTTATGATACTAAATCATTTAATAACCTTTATTTTCTTGGGTAGGTCTGCTGATGCTGAGCTCAAAAAAATACAGAGATTTAATTGTATCCTTTTAAAAGCTGTAAAGATTTTTTTCACTTTTATATTCTGCTGTTCATTTGCATGTTCAAGTCTGCACTTTAGATCATCACAGGCCCTCTATCCTGATCTTACCTTCTTTTACTGTCTCACTTCTTAAAATTACCTCTTTTTCTTACTTACCACTTTTGTTTTATCACTTATCTTGTGATAAAGATAAAAAACCAAAATAAAACAGTGTCGAAGTACAAAACTAAAATGAAATGTGACCAGAAAACGAAGCCCTTTAATGTGTATTGCATCAGTTTTGCTAAGAGTCATCTGCTGATCTGTTCTTGAAAGAGGAATCACACAGTTGCCTTTAGGCTTGTTGTTGCAGTACAGTATATTTCTGTTTATCAGCTACCTTAGTATTATTCTATTGTGTTCAGCTAGCTCAAAATGAGCACTGTGCTGAATCTGCTTAAAGCCACTCTATAATTGTCTTTAAGCCAGCGTTCAATTCTATTTGTATGAAAAGTGCATGTTGTTAAACTGCAGTGTAACACCTGTTTTCTTTTCAAAGTGACTTTTGGATAAATTAAAATGTCTAAAAGACATTTTTCTATAAATGCTGTAGACATTTTAAATAATACAGTCTTTTTCTTTTTTTAGCTGTGTGTAATTACCATGCTACAAAATGTGAGACTTGGCAAGGCAGAATGATGAATAAAAATACAGAGACTAATTTTTCTCTCTAGGAGGGCTAGTTTGAAATTTTTTCTTAACAAAGTAACACTAGTTTTATTAGAACATAGCAACATTCTGAAAAATACATTTGCTGCGAAATCCAATCCACCTGGTATCACTGAGAGAAAAAAAGAAAATGGGAGTGAGATGGAACAACTCAGTGAAGGTTGCGTCTTGGAGGCTTTGGAAAAAACTTCTAAAGTCATTCAGGATATTGAATGTCTGCTTGCTGCGCCTGGGAAGTGAAGCCCCCGGACACGGGGAGCCCTGTGTTCCGTGTCTTCCTTCACAGGAGTTGTCCCAGCTGTGTCCAAGGAGGCTCTGAGGGGAGCAGGGAATGAAGGCTGAAGCCAGAGGGATAAGTAGCCGGTATATTCCCAGTGGAGTCTGTCAGGTGCCAGTGCAATATTAGTAATAACGCCAGTGGTTTATTTGGTATAGGCAAAGAGAACAGCTGAGATAATAGAGCACTGCTGTGTGAATACATCAGGCCTGACCTGACTGGACTGCTTTTAAATGTATGAATGTGTGTTCGAATCAAGTCGATTGATGGATTTGCTGCTGAAGTGACCAGGGTAGGCATAGGAAGTTTTAACTGTAAAAACGTGCTTTTATTCAGATGCTTACACCAAGAAGTCTAATACCGAATAAAATGTTTCCCAAACGCTTTCTATCGTGCTCTTTTTTGGTAAATAAATACTAATTTTAGGTCAGAAGACACTTGTCTGCTGTGTGGTCTGTCAGTGGCGCACCATGTCTTTACTGACAAAACACTAAACTCTCATCATCGATTTCCACCCCAGCAGTTTAAGGAGACAAAGCGCGAACACCCAAATCCTGTATTTGATAGCCCTGGAAACACTGCTCCCTCACAAGCGAGCGCTGCTCCCCACCCCGGGCGGGGCTGGGAGGAGACGAGGCGGGTCCGGGTCCCAGTCCCAGGCTGCTCCGCGGCCACGCATGCTTCCTGAGCGGCTGGCTGTCAGGCGCTTCCCGGCCCGCTCCCGCCGGGCCTGGGGCGGCGGAGCCCATGGGGTGAAGGGCGGACGGCGGCGGCCGCGCTCCAGGTGGGCTTCGGGCCGGGCGGGCGGCGGCGGCTCCGGCGCCTCTCACCCGCCCAGGCCCCGCGCTTCCCCTCACGCTCTTCTGGTCTCGGGTTTCCAGGTCCATTTCCTCGTCGGTTCAATTTAGTTTGTTCTTAGGCGTCTTAGTAAAATCCCACCGCTTCCTTCTGGGCTTTTGTCTTCTCCAACCCCGGAAATGCGTTGTAGTTATCTGGCCCAAAAATATTTGCATGATCAGTTCAATAAAGTGTTATAATTATCTGACCCAAAAATGCTGGCACTATCAGTTCTTCACAGACAGTCTTAGGCTAGCATCTCCTTTTTCGTGAGATCATACGCTGAAGGTTTGAGCTGGTGTCTTAATTCTGCTTCGTGAAGTTTTTGATAGAAATTTACATCCAGTGTCAAATAATGAGGGGTTTTGGAGATTATGGAATTGTAAGGGATCCCAGTCTTTTAACTTCTTGTGTAAAATGCATAATGCTATTATTTGGCAAGGTGTTGTTTGCTTGTAGGTTGGACTTGGTGATCTCAGATGTCTAGCGTAATTGATTTTGTGATTCTGTAACTTCATGCATGAAATCCCTATAGATACTCGTGTACCTGAAAATATTGTGCAAAACTGGGGCAAGAATTATGCGGAGCACTATTTCTAAGTGGTAATTTTAGCCACTGGATTTTTGTTTTGCTTATACACCATGGCCTCTTAGTGTCAGCTGTTTTCCCAAAAATATGTTTACAGTTTCGATCTAAGTATCTTCTTGTGTCAGTAACTTAAAGTAGTAACTGTGTGTTCATTAAAATGATCGTGGTAATTTCCTTAAATTAAGCATATCTGCAGAATTACATTTGGAGACTATAGAGAGAGGTTATGCTTACTGCTTTATCTCATTCAAAAATTACATGGGAAACCACAATTCTAAGCAGGGTTAGTCTATCAACTGTTGTGTTTTATGTAAAATCAATCTAGAACTTCCCTTCAGGGTGTTAGCTGGACTGACCACACAGAGGTTTGTAAGCATTCTTGTGTGAATTATTTCCCACTTTTCTGTTTCAGCAAGAATGTAAGCTCCACCACTGCTTTATGAGATATACAGGCTGGAAAAACTATGATGCTTTATTGTCATATTTTGTAAATAGCCTGAAAAGCATAATTTTTCAGGGGAAAAAAAGTTTCCAGTTTTACATTAAAATTTATAATTTCACGGATTATTTTAGTTGAACAGAGTTTTGCTTTTTCTAGTCTGATTTTCCTCTTGATTTGCCGAGTATTTTTAGGTAATGCTGTTGTACCTGGGAATGTGAGTTGATTTTTACGCAGGCGGCACTTGTTTTTGGTTAAAATGGAGGCTGTAACAAGCTGTTTAAAAAAATACTTGGACATGGCTCTTGACTGTGGTGAACCTGAAGCCAGTTTTACATCCTGTTCTTCATTCTGGGTCAAAGAACACATGTTAATACTACCCATAGTAAAAGTGTAAGCCTAACACATAACTGACACAGACCTCTATGAGTTTCTAGATCTCTTTTTATCTATTCAAAAGTCACTAAGTGATGGTGTGGAATTAAAAAAAGAGATCCCTGAATGGGAGTCATAAATGTTTCATTAGGTGGGAATCTTCCAGGCACAAGACATAATCTGTAAAACTGGATTGCTCTATCTGTTGAAATGCAATTACTTAGAAGACTGGAACTGTTCTTCTTAGACTTCGTGTTTTATTATATTTTAGTTATTATTGTGTTCCGGTTTTATTTCTGCACTTTCCTTGTTTTACGGTCTTTTTTTCTGCTTTCCTTTCTTTTACAGAGCTTCAAAGCTCTAGCTGAAGTTGCTTTTAGCTCAATTTTATTTGTTTACAAATTAATTAAATATGTGTTTATTCTTTCTGGATTTTTTTACTGCTGCCCGTATTTCATATATGCTGTTTTGCATAGTATCGGTGCTTACTGGTGCCTGGTTTGTTTTTGTTGAGGATGGAACAAATGGTGTTTGGTATTTCCTGCACTGGACTGGGCAGACTGGATTCAGAAAGCACAGAGGCTCAACACTGAGGCATAGACCACATTTCCTACTGGAGTAAGGCACCTGCAATGGAAAAAAATATATCCTCCTAGTCCCAGGGGAGGTTTGATTCGGAATACTGGTGTGCTTTTTAAAGGTATGTTGCTACATCACCTGGTCACAGACTGGATTCTTATACGGCTTTCATGGTAATTTTAAATGAAATCCAATCTGCCGTGATGCCTATAGAGAAGAAACATTTGTGAGGCGATCAACATATTTTCCTTAAAATTGAATTTTTTCAGCAATGTCTTGTGTACTGTAAGGTAACCCATCAGAAAATGGCACTTCCATTGTTTCAGGAAATTCTTTATGTCTGCACATTTATTTAGAAGAGACACAGTCATGGTTAACAGACTGTAAACTTGACCCACTTTTTTCATCTCTGTGCAAAGTCCATGTATTATTCATGCTTTCTTCTCTTTTACTTTTTTAAATGTTTTCCAAATAAATGATTCAGTGGGCTTTTTTTTTTTTCTACAGAGATGCCAATAGTTCTGTCCTGTAGATAATTCTGCAATAAGCAGGCATGCAAATAATCTGGAAGAAACATTTATATCTTGTAAGGCTTATGATCAATAATATGTTTAAAATCGTAAATTGTTGTATGTCAGTTTTGTTACTCGTTTTCAAAGGAAGTCTAATACACTCAAAAAGTCCCTTCAGAATAAGAATTTACCTAGTAAAGAAGTGTTTCAAGATTAATGTGTTGTACAAAAATAGCAAACTCGTGGGAAGAATCCATTTTTAGGCAGGATAAGGCTTTAAAACTGGTCTGTCCCTACAGCTTCCCAAAAAGCACAGCTTGCCAAAAGAGGAGTTATGAAGGTAATGTGGCAGACAATGGATAAGTCCTGAAAGTAACAGCAGACTTTTCTGCTGGAGCACACGCTGCTCTGTAAGAAGGTGATCTTGGTTAATTTGCTTGACTAAATGGTTGTTGTCTTTGTGTTTGATATAAATAGTGAAGATATTTTAGTGGGTTTGGTTTTGTTAAGACTTATTCTACATTCCAGTCTCCAAACTAAACAAGGCATTGCTCAGGAAAGGGTACCAGGAGAATAATACATATGTTGGTAAAGAATGTAAATTAAAATAGAGGTTTGGATTATAGATTAAAAACTCAGTTTTAACAGTTATTGTATAGAGAAATATGGGATTTTGAGTATCAGTCCTAAGAATCCTCTAAACTGAATCTTCTTTTGTTATTACAGTGTAAAGTATTTCATTGTATTAAATAATGTATTTAAGATCAGAAGGAATCTTGAGACATATTCAGTGTATTATTATAGATATTTTTCTAGTTATTTTGTAATATTTAACATTTTAGTAAGTGAAATTAGAGCTCTCCTTGTTATTTGTGCTGGTTCTGATTAAAACAGGGCAGGTGCTTTAATTCAGAGCTATAGTGTTCAAGTCAATAAATTAACTGAATGGAAATAAAAAATTCCCTGGGCATGTTAAATGTAAACACTGAGTTTGGGTTCTTAGTGCCCAGCTGTAGCTGTGGTAACAAATGCTTTGTGCAAATGGATTTTCTTTGTTTAATAATTCTCTTTCTGATCTGTGACATTTACAGAACAACTGACGATACAAAGGACAATGCACAGTGTGTATCCTGATGACATTTTGTGTGCTGTGACATGGTTTTTGTCATGGCATCTGAGACTGAAAAGGCCCACGCTCTTCTCCAGACTTTCAGCACAGCCTCAGTTATTTCCAGTCTAGGTTTGGGGATATTCTGCTTTGTAGCAGACAGACTTCTGCAGTTTTCCTTCATTCAGCAAAATGACTGGCTCCGAGCCTTATCTGATAATGCAGTGCATGGTATACTGGGAATGTGGTCCTGGGCGATCGTGATTGGACTCAGGAAGAAAAGTGACTTCACTGAGGTCACTCTGGCTGGCTTCCTTGCCTCTGTCATTGATGTGGACCACTTCTTTCTTGCTGGATCCCTGTCATTAAAGGTAATTCAGTAGATCGGTAATTTGTTAATTTCTTTATCACTGTTTACCTTACTGTTCTTCTACCATGTTCTAAACAGAAAAGTTCCATTGATAATTTAATTAAATACATTTAATAGATACACAGGAATTAGGTTTATATGCAGTTGTTACAATTTTAAAAGCCATAGAAATACTTTACATCTACTGTTAAGTTTCTGCTACTTAGAAGGAAAAAAAAAACAGTTTTGCACATGTACATGCTATTCTACTGGTATCACATAATTGCTTTGTTATCCAACTTAGGCAGTTAAGCGCTGCCTTGCACACTTTTGTGGATGAAGTGGATTATTCCAGTTCTTTTTATAGTAAGGGTTAGAAATACCTGAACTTGTGGGGTAGAAATATCTGAAATGTAGATGATAGATCTTCTGTTTCATTTCATTCAGTCTTTCTGAGTAATACATTGGTTTTAGCCAGCCCTAAATATTTCTCCCACGAACAAGCTGCTGTATGTGAGCTGTCACCTTTAAAAAGACAGTCTGAGTTGCATTTAAATATAGTTCATTGGGGAAAAAAAGCAAACCAAAAAATAGCAGGAAAGCAAGCATCAGCTTATTAATAAAAGCAAAAAGATGAATTGGCTGCTGTTAAGAAGTGAGTGGATCATCATGTATTTGCAGAACTGCTTGTTAGGGCAGAGTTTCAGGAAGGGAGGAAGGAAGGAAGTCCTGTTTTTTATATTCATGTAAGTAAAGAAGAGCAATGGTTTACCAATTTTTAAAAAATATTTAGGTGACAGCTAAGTGCAAGAGGCACATATTGCGTATAGTTGAGATGTAAAAATCAGACTTATGATGGAAAAATAATTTTTGTTTACCTGCAGTATCACTATTTCTTGTAGAGAAAAGATGCCTTTTATTTGTGCATTTGGTCAGTTTTCCCCTCTTGGCTTTACCAGTGCTGAGGAAAAAGGGAAGAATCGGTCCCTCAACCTACTGGCCACACTACTAATGCAGCCCAGGATACCACTGAACCCCTTTGCCATATGCACAGGCTCCAGCATGTCCTAGTGCCTGACATCATTCTTCCCTAGGCAGTCCCGAGTTCTCCCCTTTTCTGTACCTCTTGCATAGAGAAATACTGTACAATCATAACACTACATACAGAAGAGAAAAGTTAGCTTGGTTGATTAATGGGTCTTTTAATATTATTACTGAATAACAATATGGAATATAATTTAAATCTCTAATTCTCATCTGTTTTTTCTTATTTTAAAGTCAGTAAATGCAAGTAAATTAATGGCTAGCTATTAGAAAGTATTAAAATTTTATTGCTGCTTTTTCATGCATTTCAGATGATTACCAGTATTTTTCTTAATTATGACCACTAGATGTCGCACTTCACCGACGTCTGTTTGGAAAGTTGACTGTTGAATTGTATCATGGCTCTGGGAGGTGACCTGCTTCTTAGCAGTGAGGCAAGGTTAAATATTTTTACACCTTCCACGGTGGGGAACGTTTGTGTAGCTTAGCCTATCCCTAGTATGTGAAACCAAGTAACTTTTTGTAATTTTGTGACTTAATTTGTCCCTATGTTGTTTCAGTTCCCAAGCAGGTAGCATTTCATTTTCTAATCCAGCCTGAAATGTTGTTGTTGACAGTTAGATCTACTTCTCTTCAAGGTTTTTTTCCAAAAGACAGCTGATTTCTGTGTTCTCCCCAAAAACATTTTTCAAATCAGAAGTACAAAACACAGCAGGTAGAATCATAGCCCTTTTGCTAGCCAAATTTACGTAACTGAGGTAAGGAGAAGACAAGATGTCCAAAGGCGTTTTCAAAGTGATTTGCCTTCCAACTCCTTTCCTTTCCATATGTTAACTGGGCTAATAAAGGAGATAATCCGGTGTAGGTCTCTTGACTCTTAGAGCAAGAACATCATTACAACTTGCAAAGCCAGTATTCTTTACAAAAACTTCCTCCTCAACTAAATAACTTTCAAAAATAATCTTAAGGGAATAAATTTATGTTTTCTAAACCTCATACTATTTTTCTCCTGTCTGTGTTGTTTTCCTTAAATTGCCTTCAAAGGGTCCTGTCCAAACCTTGAAAAGTATTTAGGTGAGACTTCATTTGAGCCAAATATCATAGATTAATTCCTCTCAATGGCACATACATACAATATTTCCCTCTTTTTAAAAAGAAAAAATAATCTATTACAGGTTTTACATCTTCTTGTGGTGCCATCAGAGTCCTTTTGGTTTGTGATGTAACGTAATCCCCATAAACTTTCCTTCTATGTGTTATCTGGCCAGCTAGATCTGATTGTAATATGTGATTTTTCTTTCCTCGGCTTAATATGATGTGCCTCTCAGTTCTTGGCATAATTTCAGGCTGTCACTTATGTAATTTATGACTTTGTGGGACACTTTTCTACTATAAATTTCTTAGTTACTTTTTTACTATGTGTTTGGTAGTTACAGTCCCATTCTTCATCTTTAAATTGCACAATTGAGAGTAACTGCTTTAAGAGACTACTATGTTTACTGCTTTTGCAACACATTACTAAATAGCTAATAAATTAATACGTCTAATTAACTAACCACACCACTATTACTAATTTGTACCAATAGTATTTTTCACGTTACTGTACGCAATTACCTATAAAGCTCGTCATCATCCTTTTTAAATCTAATGACGGGTTACTTTTTCTGGAGTAACCTTTTTATGCAGCACAAGGCAGTACTGCCTTCTACCTCCAATTGCTACCTTCACACTACTCCAGTCACCTCGTTCTGTTCTGCTGACACAGCTCAGTGCTTGGATTGTTTGGCCATTGGTCTGTTTTTCATGGTCATCATTATTTTTCTGCAGTATTAAGGGTAAATAGTAACCTGTGGTATTTATATGTTTGCTCTGATAGATACTTGTGTACCAAGTACCATGTGATCTGACCTTTTGCCCACATTATTTTTGCAATAAGTATGAAGTCTACCCTGACTTCACTACTTGGAATTTGTAGTTCTTTGCGTTCTGTGTGGTTTTTGTTGTGCACACAAGTGCAGAGAGATCTGTCTCACTGCCTGCTCTAAAGGTGGTAGTTCCTGCAGTCTTTCGTCATCAGGAGTGCTGGTATGGTGTGATGGGCTGCTCCCAGACTCCTCCAGGACTGTAGCCCAGACACTCATGTTGCAGAATAGACATGCAGAAATTGCTGTCTTGCTACTAAAGACTCACCCAATTCTAAAAGTGTAGAAAATGCGGTTGGTGGCAAACATACATAACGCTGCTGGGAATTGTGCCAGCTATGACTGACCTGGGCTGCACAAGAGCATTTCTGGAATTGAAGTATAAGCTTTGCACAAGCACAATTAATATAGCATTGAATATGTTACTATATTGTTAAAAAATAGTGTTATCATCTATGTTATATTTCATATGTAACTACAAAGTAAAGACTGCAGGCTTGTGAAGCACCATGGAATATGAGTGAGGGAGCATCTGTTGTTACATAACATGCATGGTGTCACCATGGGCATTAAAGCAAATAATTTGCAGGAGCTCTCCTGCACAAAAGTATTGTCTCCTGTCTCCAGCTGCTCAGTGTAGTGAGAGAGGCTGGTGGAGCAGCAGCTTTAAGATCATCTTGCACCTGATTGAACATGTAGGCGAATGGAAAAGGTCATTTGCAAATAAATTCTGTTTGCAACTTTCTCCAGGAGGTTTAAGGTGGAAAAGGCTTGGTTTTGGTTGGTTGGTTGGTTTTTTTAAGATCTGGTGATTTGTAGAGGCAAACTAATTTGCGTGTTAGGAGAAAGAGAATAAAACTTATTACCAAACAGAACTACCTGTCTGTCTCTAGGGCTTGGCAGCTCAAGGATGTAAGTGTTCTTTAGTCACAGAATGTAAAATAGGAAACAGACTGTTCTTCAATCAGGCCTTAAGCAACAACATATCAGAAGCTTGATGGCTGTACTGCAGTTACAGAACAGGACTTTATCTTGCTAAAATTGAACACACAGGTTTG
>VYZT01009102.1:0-31814 GCA_013400735.1 Pomatostomus ruficeps | reverse complement strand
GACATGTCTGTGAGTTGAGTGATATAGTAGCTGGTCAATATTCTGTCAGTTCTTACTCAGGAGAATATCAATAGGAGCCTTCTTGAAGCCGTAGCGGTTAAAAGCATAAGGACTTCGGGTTCTGGCGATGCAGAGATTATTTCCTAAGTAAAACCTGCGTATGGGATTGAGAATTTGTTTTAAGATTGTTTAATCCTGAGGCATTGTTTTAATTTTCTACACATGTAGAATTTGGCAGGAAGTAGTGAACATGCTTTGTTTGACATCTGCTGACCTCATTTAATAATTGTTATTAATTCTTCTATCACAACTTCATTAGGATCATATTCCTTCCCATGTGGATGCCCTCTGGTGGTGGATTAACACCTCATCCCTGTGCTGATCATCTCTGATCACAAAAACATTACTTCTTTATTGCCTTATTCATACAAATAAATTTTAATTTTATGTAAAGATTCCAATCAGAGATTCGACAATTTCTGAAACAAGGATGCTAATTTCAACCTGAGGGTAAAGAAAAAGTGTTTGCTGAAAGCAGGATATTAATGAATAATTATTCACATGCTTAATCAAACTGAAAGTCAGATTCGAACATTGTTGAGAATATACAAAATGGAAAACTGGTTTGGCTTCCATTGAGACTGGAAATCTTGAAAACAGCCTTGTCCCTTGTTAATCTGCTACTTCCATTTGGAAATTAAAACCAGGAAATGCAGGGTGGGGAAAAAAAAAAAGAAAAAAAACTTTCATAAAAATGGAAAATCAGAAACACAAAAAAGTTTTAAATTAAAGGAAATGTCAGTTCTCATTTTATTCAAATCAAGTTTGGTTCTAATCTCCAGGGTATTTCTCCATCCATACAAGAATTCTGCTAAGATATGTATTTTCCTGTTCATGTGACATGATTGCACACAGACTCATCAGACACTGATTTATATTTCCAAACAACATTTAAACACATCCAAAACACAGTATGCATCTAAAGAGAAATCTAAGTTAGGAAACTAAGCAGTCAGTTATTTAGGAGGTTTTTTAAAAAAAAATATTAAGATAAACACATTCTGTTCTCTCCTGGGGACAAAAACATGTGCTGATTTGTTAACTACCCTCAGACATGGAGCTGAATTTTTTCTTTTTTTTCTTTTTTTTTTTTTCCTTTTTTCTTTTTTTTTTTTTTTTGGGGGGGGGGGAGGGACAGAAAAGGACAGGAGAGGNNTTAATGGAGGAGAGGATAGGACAGAACAGGACAGGACAGGACAGAAGAATAAACCTGATGCAACAATGATCAATGAATAGTGGGAAAAGTGAAGTCTGAAACACCTTCAGAACATACCTCATTAAGACAACCAGTGTTACTGAAACCAGGCAAAACCCTTCACCTGTGCCAAAATTTGCATAATTAAGGTGAAAAAATGAGCTTTACTCTATAGGATTTTAGAGAAATGAAATGCAGAACATTCTTGGCATCTCACATTCCCTTTTGTTCTCATATGTTGTCTCATGGTAATGGGATAAGTGAATTTTGAAGATTTGTCTCTGTGTCTTACAAGGAAGTGCACTTCTCATAACTGAAGGAAAGAAGAGATTCAGCTTGCCTCAGCTTCAGTAGCTCATGGTTATTGGGCTGATGGTTCCTGTCCAAATCCTTATTTGTCAGCTGTCAGGAGGGGTGTCATGCTATTTTTTCTATTTCAGGATAGACATTACAACATTTCCTTACTGATGTAATGGAAATTTTACCCTTTGATGGTAGGAACACGTATAATTAAATATCTGCCAGTCAAATCTGGAAATTACTTTATAATCCTATCTCACTTTTTTGGACTTTCTGCATTAAATAATGGTGTTTTCCAACGCTTTTGCACTAAGAATCTATCTGTTTGTTTATATTTATTTATGTTTATCTTACAGTTTCAATTTGTCCTCTATTTTTGAGGTGCTTTCAAGTTACCAATCCCAAACAGAAAGGTTCTCACTGGAGTTCATGAAGCCTCTGATACTTCTCTTTTTGCAGCAATAAATGGCTGCTTGAGATCATAGATTGGAAAGCAGGGATGATGTGGGGTTTAGAAATAAAGGGTAGTCACATGATTATAGCCTTCTTGGTGAGGAGACCATTTGAGGAAAACTTTGAGACTTTCTTTAAATCTCTCATTCTGGTCTGTTGACAGCATCTTTTCCCCAGATCCCTGGCGTGAACTAGTGTGTATTAATGGCCTGAAGTTTAATTTTTTTATGTAGCTGAAAAGTGATTAAAAAATCAAAATCAAAGACTCATCCAGCTCTGGATCTGTCACTGGAGGATTTATATCATTAATCGGAGGCTCTTGTGCTCTGTCTGACGCCAGGAAGGTGGCAGCTGTACGCTGTACCAGCTGGAAATTTTGCCACACTCAGTTTCAGATGAAGCCTTTAATGAGGCTGCAAACACATAGATCACTGGCATCTTTTCTCCTTATCCCACAGGAGCAAAGGATGCCATTTCCTCAGAGACTGGAAAAGGAACGGTGGGGAATCTTTGCACTGTATGGATACAAACACACGTGCTCGAACTAGGCTGAGGAGCCAAAAAGGAGAGCTAAAAGAGAGAGTTAAATGAGAGTCTAAAAAGAGCGAGCAAAAGGAGAGGGCAGAACTTTCTGACCTTTATTTATATGTTTTTAGAAATCACTGTAGATTGGAAGCAGAAATTACTACTTCTCAATCACACTGGTCAAAAGACAAATCCATCACATGTCTCCGCCTAGAAGAATGGAATGAAAACAACAAGGACAGTTAGCAAAAACATGGCCATGTTTACAACAGCATGCGTGAGAAAGTACTACAGCAAAGAGAAACATTGAAGAACTGCAAAACTCAGGACAACAGGAACCTTGTTTTTCAGTGAAATCACTCTGACTACTCTGACTTTAAAAAGACATGAGACAGAACCTTCAAGCAATGAGAATAAAGGTTACCCTTAGTGTTACTGAAGATAATGATATTAATGTCTTCAGCTGGGCTGCTTCTTTAGGAAAGAATATATGTGGTGGAGGTAATACCTGTGGGCATCGCATTTTAGGCTGCACATGAGGATACCGCAGCTGGACTAGCCAGCCTAACCAGTTTCCTTCATTCATCAAACCAAGAAAAATCAGATTGGATTCCATTAATCTTATGCTTTTGATCTCTGAAAAAGGAAAGGAGAATGATTCTGGGGAGTCAGTAAGAAGCAGCTGGAGCAATTTCTACTTCTGGGTCCTGGGGTAAGCTCAAGACTCACTGTGGAAAAGCAGGAGAGGTCCAGCTCACCAATCAATCATGGAGAGGTTTCTTGTGGCCACAGCTGTGAGGAGGCACCTTTTAGAGTCACTAATGCCACCCCACGTTCTGGCTTGTGTGAGCTGTGGCAATGTAGATGGCCATAGGTTTGAGCTGGGTATTTAGCACGTTCTCTTTTAGCACTTCATAACTTTCGTTACTCTGAGTTAATGTTCACCTTCAGTTTTTTAAGACTTTTCTTCCTTTTTTCCTGCGTTGTCACCCTTTTTCTTAATATGACTCCTTTCATCACCAAAGTCTTGGCAGTAAAAAAAAAAAGGTGTAAATGAGAGCAAGTTATTTTCTTATATGCAGAAGGAGAAAACAACTGGAAACGTTTCATCAATAGAGGAAGACCATGTAAGGAATTTAGAAGGAAATACTTTTTTTTTCCTGTAAATTTGCCCAATATTTTCCTGAAAATCTACCTAGGGTCTATTTTAGCAGTTTACATATGAAATATATAAATACATATTCTAAACATAGTTAATAAAATAAATCTCATAATTATGATTCCTAGAAAAATAAAATGCAGTGTGCTTTACATTTCTTTCCCTGAAAAAGTGTTGGTGTTCTGGTGCACTGAAGAAATCAGATCTATCTGAGACTTTTATGTTCTAACATAAAAGTGATTCTTCTGAAGTTCTGAACAGAAGAAACAATCTGGAAGTATCTATACATATCTTCACAGTGTTTTAGCCCAGACTTGTAGTCAATTCAAAACAAAAAATTCTTGCAATTCTTTCTAAAATTGAGATTAGAGAAACAATTCCAGTATCAAGATGAAAACCTGGAATTATAGACTTCGTTCGGGATCTTTATTCTTTTGGAGTTTCTATTTCTTGAGTAGTTCTAATTACTGGTTTCTCTTACATTTTCATTGACCTAATAGTAGGTTTATAAAATGGTAAACTCACGTCTCTGGTGTTCCAGATGAGGAAGGGACAGGTGAGCACATTTTCCTGCAGGAATTAATGTGGCAGGACTCCATGTAGCTGTGCTGACCTCTCCCTTCAGTTCCACCTCGGTTGGAACACACAATTATTATAGTTCTTGGTGCTTTAAATTCTAAATTAAAGAGATATTTCTGACAAAATCAATTGCCTCACACGACTCCTCCAAAAAAAATAGACTTTGAAAGAACTTGCAGTGTATTTTGTAACAATACCATTTAAACAAATCATTTTTCTGTTTATAAAATGGTGGAAATTGAGAACAAAAAGCCTAAATTATCCATCTTGCTATCCTAGAAAAATGTCAGATTTTGAGTCTCACACATCATCAAATCAGTGGCACTAACTGTCTCGAGTTCTAGGAGTTTTACAAGCCCAGATACATGTTATGATTTTCTGCACAAAGAGATGAGAAAGTTAAACACAAGAAAACCTTTTAGAATAACTGGAGGATCAGTGTCATGTCTCCTGCTTTTTAGAGCCCTTTGTTATCGTTGAACAACAGCAGAAAACAAACAATATTTTATCTGATGTATTTGGATCAGAACTTCTTGCAGCCTGAGAATACTGAGTGACTTTAAATTATACCTAAACTGGAGGTAAATAATTTAATTCATCTTTTACAAGGAACACGATAATATCTTGATTTCAACCAAATAAGACAGAGGAAAAGTTAAATGTTGTTGCTTATAAGAAACAAACAAACAAAGAAGCCTTAGTTCCCTTAAACCTTCCAGATGTAAAAAGTTGTCCATGTTAACAGTGCCTTTCCAAACAAGAGACATTTATAGGAATTTATGTTTATTTGAAGTGCTGATATCTCACAGTGTCTCTGTCTCAGCTCTTACGGGAAACTTCACAACAGCATCTGACTGTGATGGGCTGTTACACGTTTAACATCAGAGCAAGCATCTGATGTGGAAAACTGTTCTCCTCACAGAAGGAGAAAAAAACAGCGCAGGAAAATTAAGAGCACTTTGATAGTTTGAGATAAATAGGTATCCTTTTAGTTGCAGTGAGCCTGACCCTGTGATTTATGGTGGAGGGTTGTTCATTCAGCTATTTGAGAAGACCAGTGATGGAAAAACAAGCAAAATCCTTTTATTCCAGGCCTCCAAAATGCTATGCTCTGAATTTGTACAGATGTTTTTGAGGACATAGAGTTGCAGTCTTACTTGCCAGTCCTTATTCACCCAGAATGTACTGGCTTTATTCAAACTAGGAAATTGAACAATCCCAGGGAACATTGCTAAAACCTGGAAGTCGATTGTCACAACTGAAAAATGTTAGACTGGTTTCTGGTGACCTTTTCACTTGGACCAACAAATATGCCCTCTGTCAAAGAACTCTCAGAATGGTGCAGCAGCCCCCTCAGGCCAGAGGCTTCACTGGATGGATAGTTTGGATGGAGCTGATGTGTTTTGGAGAGTAAAAGAGTTTAATATTGTGCATGTTGTCAAACCATGCAAGCTGACTTTAACATAGAGAATAGGATTTACAGAGATTTACAAGAAAAAGTGGGCTAGCAGTTCCAGTTCAGTAACACATCTTTTACTGGCCCATAACACAGCATTAGGATTGCACACAGGAAGCAGCACACATGGGTGGAAGTGAATATTAGTATACTCTCTGGTGGGTTTTCCCAGCATTTCTGATTTGTGCCTCCCTTATGCTTCTGTCCTTGCTAGTGGTACCTCTTGCAGTTACCAGACATCCATTCCATTAATTCTTACCATAAGTACATTTGGTCATGGGGTTCCCTGAATAAACCATTTGCTTCTCCACAGATTTTTCTGAAACAGAGAAAACATTTCCATCTTCATTCCCTCCTGAAGTCAGGGAGGTGACAGCCCCTCCTTGATGCACCTCACATCCTGAGAATAGGTTTCCCAGAGCAAATATGGAATCACAAGTCATGCGATTCCTGTGAAACCTTTAACCACAGTACCTTGGACAAGACATCTGACAGGGATGTTTGTCATGTCTATGTGACATGGTGAATATTCCCCTCCATGTCTTGGTCAAATATCTTTAAAGCATTTGATGCAGTCTCTATTAGAGGTGTTAGAAAACAGATTGAAGCACAGTAGAACCAGGTTATTCCAGGAGCCTGTGGAGGAACAATTTTTAAATTATTTTGTTGTCCAGCATTGGATGTAAACTTCTGGAGTTGACTAAGCCTCTTAAGTTAATAACCAATAGTCCATAATCACCAATAGTCCATAAGAGAGGAACCTGGCTAAGACAGCTGGGGTTGTGCAGCCTGGAGAAGGTTCTAAGGAACTCCTTATTGTGGTCTTTCAATATCTAAAGGGGGCTTGAAAGGAAGACAGAGAGAGACTTTTTTACCACGGGTTTTAGCGACAGGACAAAGGGCAATGGATTTAAATGGAAAGGTAGCAGATTTAGACTGTGCATAAAGAAGAAGGTTTTTTACAATGAAGATGGTGAGACAGTGGAACAGGTTGCCCACAAGTTTTAAATGCTCTGTCACTGAAAATGGAAGGAATTGAATGGAAATGGCCTCAAGTTGCATTCAGGGGAGTTTAAATTAGATAATAGGATTTTTTTTCCACAGAAAGGATTGTACATCATTGGAACAGACTTCCCATGGAAGTAGTGGAGTCATCATCCTTGAAAGTGTTGAAAAAATATGTGGACATGGCACTAGAGGACATGGTTAATGGTGAACATGATAGTGGTGCTAGTTTGACTGTTGGACTTAATGACCTTAAAGGTCTTTTCTAACCCTAATAACTCCCTGACTGAATTTGTCATGTGAGGGAGTGGAATAGGTGATCTTTAAAGGTCTCTTTCCACTAAAACTATTCTGAAATTCTGTGAATATAAGCAGCCCTAGGAAAGCCATTCAGTCCATCCACAGACATGAGTTGCAAACATCTTTCTTTACTGGCTACAAAAGCAACCCATGATGGTTTTGCACTTAGTTGAGTGTTTGGAAAAAAAATTGTTTTTCAGAGGGGAATCTAAATTTTTGCCCTCCATTATCAGTGTTGCCTGAAAATAATTTATCAATTACAATTAACAGAGAGTTTCTTTGGAATTATAAAAGAAAGTGAAAGAAAATGAAAGAAAATTTTGTTGCTGAATTATGTTGAATTTACCAGCGTATTTACTAGAAATAGGCAAACAATTAGATAAATTGACCAAACATAGATTCCTTACACAGTTTCTCCATATTTTAAAGATGCTGTGGCCTATGCCAAGAACAGATATGTTGCTCTGCTGCTGAGAGAATCACCATTTCCAGCACACTCATTTCTCTGTGGTTTTAGCTTGCTGCAAGACTCTGCCTGCATAAAGCGGGACAGTACACATATACATGGAATCCTTTGTTGCTTCACTCAAATGCAGATACTTAGGGAAAGAACAAAGCAGCTTTATTATAGCTTGAAAAATCACACAACTGGAGTCAGCCTGTTAAAAGAACAGAGGGTGTTAGAAAGGAATATTAAAAATATTTAAATATTTGGAATATTTAAAATATTTCAAAATTCATTCATCCAGTTTAGAACTAGTTAGAAAAAGCAGAAGCAAATCTTACCATAATAATTTCTCAAATATCTCATAACCATTTTTTTTACACTAAAAACATAAAATTTCAAAAGTCAGTCACTCCTTGTCGCTGTTGAACTGCTAGCCGAGTGAAGAAACCAAGCCGATGGAATGTGGCGTAAATCTGAATTTAATATTTAATTCTAAAACTTATATAGACTTTTCAAAGGTCGCCCGGATTGGGTCAATTCAAAACCTCCCTCTAGGCCGATTGGCCAGGCTAGAACCGCCCATCTCTCCAGAGATCGTTTCAATAGCATCTAAACTTTATCTTTATTTATAAAACACAGGAAGAAGAAGAGAAAATTCCCATGGGAAAGAGTCTGTGTTACCACAACTCCTCACACAACAGTTTTGGAAAGAAATAAACACAGACTTAGTTTTTGATTGGATTTGCAAGAGACATTTAGGCAAAAAGAAAAAAAATAATCACCCTCACAACAGAATTATGGTAGGGTTATTCAGCAATCATCTGAGTGTAACCGAATGTTACTTCTGCATAAGTCCTGGTACTTGTCAGTTGACACACTAACCTTACATATGTGAGACTTCATATTAAATTCTGGACTTTGGATGCATCCACTTTCCTCCCTGGTGCAGCACAAATCCAGAACAAAGGTTTGTTTCACTGCTGTCCATTTGGGCACTAGCAGGATGTATCTCTACCAGTAGTGGAGTTCATGGCAGCTACAGGTGCCAGTCCCACACTACACAGGAGAGCTACATCCTGAAGGACAGGGATCCACATCACAAGTGGATACTTTCAGTAGTGTCTCTGAGAATGGCTTCAAGTTCCTGCACCAAGAAGAGAACTACTTCAAGTACCTCAGGTATGCACTTGAGTGTGCATCATAAGACAGTAACTGAAATGACAAATTTGCCACTAAGGACCCACTCAGTTCAGTAAATCATTAATATAAATCCAAACATGCCATACTAGATTTAAAGAACTTTATATTCTAGAATAAAGTAATGACACACTTTTTATCCCTAGTCAAATTCCAAATGAGAGTCCATACCTATATTTCCTGGCACCAGTTTCCAAAGAGAAAAATTTAAGCATCATGGAAACATATGGCTGGAATGATGCCATGAATCACTGCAGTCTTGTTCCAATGCAGTGGTAATTACAAGTTTTCTGGAATTTCAACAATTTTATTAGCTAAACATCTACAAGAACTTGACTTATATTTTACTCTGATAGTTTTTCTGCTATCTAGCTATAATTTCCTCTTTTCTAAATTGTCAATTTATTCTTATCCTGCTTATGAAATGCATGGAAAAAACCTCATAATCCTTCTCATCCTAGGTCTTTTACATATCTTATCATGTCACCAGCTCATGTCCCACTCCACTCAACTGCAATCTTCCCTTTAAAAGTAGCCGTTCTTTTTGAATTTTCAGAGAGGTCAAGTTTCCTTAATCTCTTGGGTTTTGCTCATCTTTGTACTCTTTCCAATATATGTTTCTTTGAATGTGATGCTGAAATGGGGCAGAGTACTCCATCTGAGGGCTCCCTGGTACTGAGTAGAATGGAATAATAATCTGCTTTCTCTCAGAGGCAACACTTCTGTTATTACACTCCCAAATGAGAGCTGTCTTTTTTTCAGTAGTTTCAAAGAGCAATGGAGAGGTTTTGTGCTTCCCTTTAGCCCCTGGAAAATTTTTCACCCTGGTGCTTTCTGACTAGTTTGTGCAGTTGTTTTTTCTTTCTTATGTGATCCAGAGTTTGTAGAATGAACCTTGATGGTAAGGGGAAGAGGCTGATTGATACAGAGAAATCTTTCACACTGATGTTTATTCAAGGCAATTTCTATGCTGGAATTCATAGAGAAAAATATTTGATGAACTTATGCAAGCTTTGAATTTATCTTTCAAAATGGGTCACAGTCAATGTGGAATAACTCAATAATAAAACCAAAAAGCATGGATTTGTTGCGTGTGATGTGCACTGTACCAGTCTGTTCATGCATCTGTCATCTAATTTTTGAGTGTTATGCTATTTCGTGATGAGTCAGCCTTGGCTAACAGCCCAACACCCACCCAGCTGCTCCCTCACGTGCCACTGTCACCACCACCCCTCACTGGGACAGAGCGGAGAGGAAATTGGATGAGAAAGCTCATGGATCAAGAAAAAGACAGGGAGATTTCTTGCTAATTACCATCACAGGCAATACAGACTGAAAGTTGAGGTGGTGGAAGAGGAAAGAACAATTTATCGTCAATTGAAATAGATTTTGGTAGTGAGGGTCAAAGAGGCAAACGCTAAACCCAACACCTTTCCTCATCCTCTACCAGACTCCACTTCACTCCAACAATCCAACCTCATTTGCACCCTCCCCAGGGTTCTCCCTTCCATTCCTTTTCCCCCATGCTTTCTTCCCACTCCAGCATGAGTCCTTCTCAATAGCTGCAGTTCTTCAGGATGAATCTGCTCTGCAGAGCATGGGTTCTCCATGGGCTGCAGAGAACCACTTGCTCTGGAGCTTGGAGCCTCCTTCTTGGGCTGTGGTACCCCTCTCTTGTTTCTCACTCTGTTCTGCTCCCTGCTCCTATCTCCCTCTTGTGTTATTTACCCTTCCTTGAATGTGTTTCTCAGCAGCACCACTGATTCCCCAGAGGCACCGCCAGCTCCCCAGCTGGGCCAAGGCTGCTGCAGAGCTGGCTGCAAGTGGCGGTGACAGGCACTGGGCAGCCCCTGGCCTCTCGCTGCAGAGGGTTCTCCTGCAGCCCCACCACCACCAAGGCCCTGCCACACAAACCCAACTCCTCTCTGACTGTCCCTCTGACCCTCACCCTCCCCTGTCTGGGGACCTGCGGCTTTGAGTTATCCAACCCTTCCTACAGCAGCATCACAACAGCTGTGCAAAGGCCCCAGCCTTTCTCATAAAGCTCTGCCAAAATCAGAGGAGGAGAGTAAGGAAAGCTTGAGAAAAGCTAAAACAAAATAAAGTCTTTGCTTTCTGAAAAGGCAGCAAGTATCAATAGGTACAAACCCAATTCAACATAGAATATTTAATAAATCAGCTACAACAAGCATAACAATGCAGTGAGATAACAGCCATTTCAAACCAGAACAGAAGAGAGCTCTATTTACTGCAATATCAGTTTTATGGCCAAAATGTCATCCATGTTATCAGTCTGAGCAACATGTTACGCAAATAATTTGTGTTGAAATTGTGAAAGTATCATTTGCAATAAAGTGGTCTAATCCACATACATTTTATTAGTAAGCATTTCTCTGGGCTTTTTATTTATTTCTGTTGTAAAAACAAAGCATGTTTACAGATGTTATTGTCCTGATTTATAGTATCTTTAGAGAAAGAGCCTTTCCAGGTTACAAAAATTATGTCACTTTCATTTATATTAAAATATAACTTTTCTGTGGTCATTAAGCAAATTATATTACTTGAGGTAAAGCATACTCAAGGATCTACACATAAATAAAACCAGGTACATTACAAGCACTATTGTGATATTTATCACTGATGGAGCTTATGATTGCAGAACTATATAAAAATCTTTAGGGGTTACCTTAGCTTAATGGTGTTCTTCCCTTTCACTCACCATCCATTTCTTATTGCAAACATCTGCTTGGAAATAAAAAGGGTTTTATATTTCCCTGGGACATACTTGGCTCTACAAGAACATTGCTCATTTTACTTAAGAAATACTTAAGTTTAATCAAGTTTTTAATTCCAGAAATATTACAGCCACTCATCTTGAATGACTTGAGACTCTAATCTATATATTTAAAAATGTCCTTAATGAAAAAGAATAACGTAATAGCTATTGTTGGATTACATGGCAGAAAATGAACTTCTTTGCTTTCTCTCTTGATTAGTGCTCTGGCATTTATTCAGTGGCTTGGCCTTGCTCATTTTAGCCTTGGTGTAATAATAATAACAAATGAACCCTATTACTGTTTGCTTACTTCTGTTCTGATGTTAGGTACTCTCCAGTTCATCTTGTAAATTACAGCTAATATAAGGGAGAAATATCTCTATATGAATAAAAGAAAACAAGTTCCTTATAAACTTTACAAGAAACATTCTTTGTGAAATAAATCTAATGGTTTTGGGGAGAAGAAAATTATGTGTTTTGCACTCACACTGATGAATGCAAAATTATATACCGTATTTCACTTACTAATATGAACTAGTAAAATTCATGGCATGCTGTTTTACAGGCAGTAAAATACTTTTTCCAGATGTGGCTTCATAATTCTCCAAAGACTATCATAGTTATCATAAGATTTATGGGGGATAATTTATTAATCACATTTTTTTTAACTCTGGAAATCTGTTTAGTAAGATGAAAGGGAGCTTTAAAATTAGTCATTTTAACCAAATGTGGATGGCATTATGATATCAAGTTACTCCTTTTGTTCAAATTATTTTTAATGACTTTATTTGTTTTATAGCCTCCACAAGTCAGTACCAACTTGGTGGTAATGATATATCCAGCGAAACTCTAACATTTTGAAAACTAGCAGGAAAACTTTTTCTAACACACTAAATTAACTTAACCGTGCTATACTATTGTTACAGCTTATTTAGGGATATGTAAGCTACTTAAATTTATTTTTATAAGATTTGAAGGAGACAAAGCTTATAAAAACTATGCCTCATAACTTTAACCCAGCTTCCTTAATGAAAGTTTGTAAGTGGATCATATGCATAAAACACTGCAAGGGCCGAATGCTGATTTAAATTCTGTATTTTACAACCATGTTTATACTGCTGAAGCAGTTTTATTAAATCTGTAGTGAATATTCAATTCATGATAGATCTGATCCTGGAAACTATTTCATGCACAGTTGGCCTGATCCTCTGTGTAGCATGGTTAGGGTAAATAATTTTCTTAAACCTTGTACGTTTGGGCCATACTCAGAGCACCTGGTTAATTGATTTCAGCACCAATTCCATGCCAGATCAATTCCTTCATCAGCCCCTCCAGCTGAGCCATGTGAATGGTGGCAAATACAGATAGCCCGTGTGTGAGATTTGGGAATGACATCCCAGACCACGAGGGCTCAAGTTCAGTTGCCAACAAGTAGGCAGCTGGTGCCCACTGATTTTCTTTAGTCTCCTGCTGAGCTTCCAGTGGTTGAACCAAGACAGTTCTGTTCCCCACAGGGCTCACACCTTCCAGTCCTGTCCAGTTGTCTTAAGATATTTTAGTGCATTTTAAATTCCACTAGAGGCCTAGGTTTAGAGGAATGAGTTGAGCTTTAGCTCTCCATTGCATCTATTGGGATCTCAGACACTGCATGCTTGTATCTAAGATTCCTGTTTCTAAGATCCATACTTCCTGGCATCTAAATGAACCTTAAATTGAATGCTGCCTGGTGGGTCATCAGGCCAAGAAGGAGACATGAAGACAATTTGATTCCAAATTGATATTTGTCTTATCAAGTGAAACAGAAAGAAAAAAACCAAACGTTTGAAATAGATTAGGGTTACTGGCTGAACTGTGAGACAATACTGGAGAAGGAACTGGAGGAGATGATAAAGGATCACATCAGGTCCTGTTACGGGAAATTATTCAAAACTTGATATACAGATTTGTAATTGATGTTCTTAGGTAGAAATTTATCTTTGTGGTGTGACCACTATGACTCTTATCAATGCCCTCACCACTACACAACAGACTTTATGCAAACAAAATAGAAATTAAGCATTTTCCTGCTTCTTAAAGATTTTCATACAGGCTTTAGAACTGCAAATATTGCACCTTCTGTTAAGCACTGCTGAACAGTTAAGCAACCCCTTGGCTCTATTTCTCATAGAATGGTTCTTATGATTTTAGGATCTGAGGATTAAACTGGTTAAATAATTCTATACCTTGTGTATTGTGTATTGCAAGACGATGCCTGCAGTAAAGTCAACCTTAATAACCTTCTGGTGAAGAACTCATCTTCTTTTGCTTTCCAAACACATGTATGAATGAGTAAAGGGAAATGATGTGGCATTCATCTGGAGCTGAGGCTTGCAAAATACGTGAAGGTATTCTCCACCCCAGTGCTGTTAATATTCTTGCTCAACTGCATAGCATTAATTTGAAAATCTTGTCTGAGTAATGGGAGTTGGTTTTGTATGTGATAGGGGAGAGGCAAGTTATCAAGATGAATATTTATGCTATAAACCTTGATAGAGGATATACATCCTGCACAAACACAGGTAGATACATGTATGTGTGCATCTGCATGCACAGATTTTGAGGTAACTAATCTAAACCTAAGAAAATTCAACCATGTACTGATTTCTGTACCCAAATTTGGAGTAGCGACTCTAGATGCTATTGCAGCTCTAAAAATAACGAAGGTGTCTTGCCTAAATGTAGACTACATTACAGATGTTTGCATCCAAGGTAGTCAATCATGTCTGTCTTTGTGTTCAACAGAGGAAAATAAACTTTTTCTGGGAGTAATTCATCTGGACCATTTCTGATGTGTTTTAGAATGCGGATTAATTGTTCTATGCAAAAGCCTGTTTCTTTTTACTGATTACCTAGGGCCTGGAAAACCAGTTCAAACTTAGATGTCTACTTTGTAGATGTCTAAATTTAGACAAATTAATCCCATACTCTGTGTTAAAATAATTTCCTACTGATTTTGAGTATTCCAGATGTTCACAATTTCACCATATCATGGTTTTATTCAGGCTTACAAAAGCAAATAATCCGCATTAGGGGAACCCACCTTTTTAAATGAAGTGGGTTTTGTTCATGCTGTAGTTCTTTTTTTCTTATCCTTGCCAAAATAATTTCCTTTAAGAGAGTGAATAAGTATAAATCTTTTTTACAATTTTGGAAATTGGTTTATAGTATTTTAAAACATTTTTATGATTTTGGAAAATTCTAACAATTTCTTTTTCTCCCATTGCTAGAAAGACTGGTGTGATATCTGAAAAAATAAGACATCAACGTGCTTATTTAATCTTTCATATGGTTTTATTTTTCATTTCCAACTGATACAGAAAAAGCTGGGAGGCAGTTCACAGTCTCTAACAGCAAGTTCACACAAAGCTTTATATGCTCTGTGAAGCCCCCCTCACTGTTGGTACAGAGAATATTGGAAAGATAATTTCTTGGAGCCCTCTACAAAAAATAAGATTTTTTTGTTCCTGACACTTAGCTAAACATTTCCTTGACAAATAGTTGAGTAATTAAATTTACTGGTAGAAGGGAGATTGTATTACAAAAATATGTGTTTATCTTAAGAGTGGAAGTATTTCATAGATGATTCAAACTGTGATTGGGCTCTAATAATTCAGGCCCCACAACTCTTTAGAAACATTAAATATCACAACTTTACTACTTATATATGGTTTCTATTTTATAGCTTCTTTTATGCTGCCCTGAGGGCTAGAATAACTTTTTTCAAGTGAATTCTGGCATATTCGCATTTATATAACACAGCAAGGGAAGAGAAACTACCAAAGATCACCAAACAACCAGAAAAAAAATTCTGTAAACTGGCAATCCTGTGCCATTCTCTTAGAAACGTTAAAAACCTTACAGACCATTGTGCCTTATCAAGGAAAGATGGTAAATAAAACCCTGCCTTTTACACTGCTGTTCAACAGGTTGGCCTTCATAAGTCTAAAGAGCCCTCAGTTGCTTCACGCAGAGTTCGCTGCCAGAGAAGGTCTTCGAGACTAATCTCCCTGAACTTCAACACCTAAAAGCAGAAGTCTACTCTCTATTAGGGAATTTTGTCCCTTCATGAAATAACTGAAAAAATGGGCATTTCTGGAATATGAACTCTTTTACAGGTGAATAACACTCTGAAAATACCTTTTTCTCCCTACGCACATAGGAAAATGTTCCTAGAAAAACCTAGGAAACGTTTATGAATCTCAGTGTCATTGATTTTTATGCAAAATGGGTCAGGCTTATTGGATATGTTTGGGGTTTCTGTTCCAAAGTTTCACCTATATTTTTATTTACTTCTTTCCTGTCAATCATGTTCATAGTTTATTGGAATTGAATTGCTATGACTCAATTTTGCATTCAGAATTACAGCTAACATCCCGTTAAGAAGACACTACTATTATCTTGCTTTACATACAAGGGCAAGCATGATAATAACTATAAGAAAAGGTTTGTGAATAACACTGATCAGGTATTTAAGTTATTTGTCAGATTGCTGCCAGAAAGTAAATTGCCAAGAAGAACAGAGCTTGATGCAAAAAAAGCTACACTATTAACAACCAAGGGACAATCATAAAGTCTAGCTCTCCCAGATGTGTACTATAACATATATAATAAAATCTGCACTGAACTTTAAACTATTTTCCTTGTTAACTGAAATGTGTAAATTATGAACTGGTTGGCTATTAAAGAAAACATCCATGGATAAGACATCTTCTCTAACAAAAGAATGATTGTAACCCATTTCAAATTATTTTGGAACCATCCCAGATTGAAGAGAGCAATTCACAACCCTCAGGATAGCATGACCAAGGAAAGGCAGGCATTCTTTTAACAACCATGTTGGAACATGATCAAGCAAATTCTGCATTATCTCAAAAACGCCTGACAAGGATACCTGAGAAAATGCTTCTAGAGTATCTGATTATCAAAACCCAAAGTTCCTACTCCCTTAACTGATCAACAGCTATATTTTTCACATTGCAGCTGTATCCAGAAAGCACACAGAAATATTAAAAGATATAATTAAATAGAATAAAAATGTCCTTGTCTCACTTAAGAAGCTTATCAGCAGAACAGAAGAGGACATCATGATGATTCCTTGCCTCCGAGATAATCTTCTTCCTTTGCTGTAGGACCCTGCCAAGGTCTTACAACATTCTAACATTCCTAACCTCTGTTCCAGGCAAGATCTGTACTTCAATATTCTTTTTTCATTCAAGGGCATAACACAAACTACCATTAAAAACATATCATATCAAACAGAATAAAAAAACAGGCATAATCCAAAGTGCCTCATTCCAAGACATCCTTTATAAGAATATTAAAAAAACATATGAGCTCCAAGATGGATACAGCAGGTTAATTGCAGAGAGGTTTTGAAGAGCGGAGTCTCTCTGGTTTTCACCTTTGTTTATTATTAGAGCACACGATAAATGAATGTTGCTCTCTCACTGTCAACAGCTTGCTATCCTCAGTTTGAATGTGCCTATCTTTCAACACTGGCTGAAAAGATGACCAGTTCAAGCTGGATATATACTTTGTAGGTAGCTGACTTCAGATGTAGTAAATCACTTCCATTTATTTCAGAAAACAAATTAATCAGGAGCCATACAGAGTTTCAGTGGGAATTAGGAGATCTCTTTCCTCCCACTCCCCTCTGCCAGCTCTCACTACTCTTGTCTGTCTGTTGGGGGATCCTGCTCACCTTCTCCTCCTCCCTGGTCTTGTTCCCACAGCAGGATCTGCTCTGGTTCAGGAAAAGGAAGGTGTAAGATGCAGGCCTGTCAGCACAGCATCATCTGCCTCAAGCAAAAGTAGCTGCTACAAACTCCAGAGCTCAAGGCTGCAATTCTATCACCCTCCCAGGGCTTTCAGGTCATCTCCAAGCCAGATGACTCTTTAAAGGGAGAGGCAGAGAGTTTGGAGGAGAAGGCTCCACCCCATTGCACAGCAAGAAGGAGACACAGTGCCCACAGGGCTATTTATCTACTCTTCCCTCTGACTGTTATAATGCTGGCAGGAGAACAGCACTGGAGCCTCGTCTTCCTTCTTCCATGCTGATACCAACCCCCCCCCAGCTCTCTGGTACCAGCTGCCTGGAAGGACCTGCACCACTCCCAGCTCGGAAATGCAGCTGTGGTGTGCAGGGGACCTCCAGGAAGGTGGGCAGCCCATTTGCAAATTTATATTTCAACTCTGTTTTCCTAACTCAGAGTATATCTTCTTAGGTTTTCTTGTTCTATGAGATGAATTTTCAGATTTTTGCATTTATCTTCAGTTTCACACTGTTACTTAATTCAGATGGCATTTCTTTTCTTCTCCCTGAATGGAAAAAAAAAGGTAGCAACACCATGTAAATTCCGCTGTCTCCATTGTCTTTTCTATACACTCTTTGAAGAGGGAAGAATCACTGAATTTGTTAGACAAAACCAGCAAATCTAAACTAACCCTTTGTTGATACAAATGTCTGCCTCATGGCTTCAGACAGACAAATCAAGCTATGCACTAGGAGTTGTTTACAGTCTGAAAAGTCACAGACAGGTACATGAAGTGATACCACATTTCATTTTTAATGTTCAGATGGGAATTCAAAGGATTACTCAACAAATTATATACTCTGATTTCTTGAAATTGACAGATGAGTAGAAGTAATGTTGTACTTATTGCTGAACTCTTCTGATTTTACTGCTTGTAAACTGATATGAAAGACTCAAACAGTAGGAGAGGACCATCTTTACTTAATTTCTACATTTTATTCAACCAAAGGGAACATTTTTTCTCATTTCTGGGAGTAGAATGCATAGTGTCTTTTGCAATAACTTTGCACACATGTTCATCATGGCTCATAATGGCGGGTGGTTTCTCATCTTTATACCATCTTTTAATCATAAATTTTCTATGAATCATGGAATGTTTTCACTTGAAAGTTTCACGGGATCAACATCTGTTGTATAGAAAGATACAGCTGAAGAAGACCTAATGCAGGCAGTTTAATGTTACTTAAAGATCAGAGATTGCAGAGAAAGTCTTTATACACACTCTGAAGCTATTTATGTGTCTTCGACATCTTCTTTCCACTCTTTCTGTTCTATCTATCCCATCTCACACCATCCAGGCAAACTTTCTTTTTGTTTCTCTTGTACTTTTTAAATAAGGACGAGAAAAAATGTTTACTACAAGAAAGGAATAAGTCACTGTTTCATATAACCAACAACAAAACCCTTTTGCAGAAAAATGTTTTGTTGTTGCTTATATACTATCTAATGCACAAACTTGCTATTAGTTATGAGCCAATAGACTCTTGTTAGGTGTAAGGTCCATTCTGTTCATTTGCAGAGTTATTTTAAAACATTTTATTGCATTTTAATATGTGAAGTCAGATAAATTGTGGGAGCAAAAAAAAGGTGGTGGGTTTTCTTTAGTTTTCAGATTACAGAAACAAAGGAGCAGAAATTATAAATTACTTATTTAAGGTAATATAGGAAACCTATACCAGAAGGAGGAATTGAATTTTTTATCTAGGAACTCTACCAGAAGTTTATGTCTTGTCTCTTGTCTCTAAAATCAGCCCATCATCACATTGTAGTTTTTCTGTTGAATCTTATCTGATAGTTTTGCCAATTGTTAGACTGTGGCTTGGGAGATTTCCAGGTTCTGATGTACAGTGTACATGTTTGTTTCTTTGTGTGTGGTGTTGGGTTTTTTTAATAAGAGATTCAAGAACAAATAAAGGCATAGAATGACAGTGAAAGAAATAATTTTCCGCATCACATCTTCCAATTATGTATAATCCCTTTTGCATGTCATGTTGTTTGCATCTGCAGATAGTCAGAATAGGTCTCAGCAATAGCATGTGTGCATTCAGAAAGTTTCTAACTGTTTGGAGCACTATATAGCCTACATTTTTTGTAGTCTGCTATTTTTAAATGGCAGAAGGTTTCAAAAAATCATCAAATGTTTACTATGTCAGACAAAAAGGATGAGGTACACATGCACGTAACTATAACCTGCACATGTAGAAAATATTTAATGATTGATAAAATTATATAAACTTTTCAGCTAGACACTTCTAAAAGCTTTTATTACCCCACAGGATGATGCCAGAATCTGCTGATATTGTGGGGTAGATATGAATTTGGTAAAAGACCACCTTCATGTTACACTCACTAAGTAATACTGAGTTCAGGTGTTGCAAAACTTGCAGGATAAGCAAGAGGGCAGCTTTTCCCTGCATCTAGCTGCTTCTCGTTACCTGTGACCCAGGAATTTGACTCAGATGGTGTCCAGCCTGCCTCCACAGACTAGTGATCTCTGGCAAGGGCAAGTCCCACTGGGACATGAAGTCTGGATCCATGGAAAGACAGCTTAGTGCATCTGGAAGTTAATAGTAGGCAGCAAAGCAAATGCTGAAAGGAAAAAGGTATGATTGAAAAAATATGACTGAAGGGTGGGATGTGGATGAAAGAGATTGGCAAAGTGGGGAGAAAAAGGAAGAATTGTGCACACACTAGTAGGGAAAAGAAAGGGGAACTCTTTCATTGCAGTGAGAATTTGGAGCTGGGGATCTCTTGATCATGTTTTAGTACAGTGGGTATAAAGCCTATGTGAGTCAAAAGGACTGAAATCAGCTGGATGAAAATACTGCTGAATTAATCCTAATGGCTGTTTGGTTGACAAGCAAGCCATCTCTCCCCACTACTTCTGTGTTTGTCAGGCTGTCTTGGCCCACCTGAAGCAGCCCAGAGACGCTCCCAGTGCATCCATCCACCCTTGGATCTGGTCCCACAGGGGAACCATTTCACCAGCCTCTGAAACCCAACCCTTCTTGCATGAAACACAGCTATTGTTTAACAGCTCAGAGCAACAAGCTGAGGGCAGGAAATGAAGAATAATGTCTCCACTTGAAACAGCTAATTATACTTGTGTTGATCTAGTGTTAAACTTTCCTGTTATCATTGGCTATACAGCCTTGTGTATCTTGCTTGTGCTGAGGTTTTCTAGTGGCTTCACCTTGGGCTGCAGTCTGTGTTATGCAGAAATGTGAGAGAGCCTTTTCCAACACCAGTTGTGCCCTGCATTTCGTTAAGCCCCGCTTGCCAGTACAGCTGTACCTTTAACGCCAGACTGCTCTTGGTTAGGATGGAACACCACACATGTAAGAATGCAAAGAAATTTATTATCACCTTGGATAAGTACTACCAGCTAGCAATAAGGTCTCTCTAAACAGGGGAGAACTGGAGACAATCATTTCAGTAGCAATATCCTCTGTTTTATTAAAGAAACTTTGGAAGTGCAGCACCTTATTTTTTTCTTTTATCCTTCAAAAGTCCAGCACCCCAATTTTTTTCAGCACCCCAGTTTTTTTCATCACAAAGTCAATAATTGATTTCTGAAATGAAATCTGAACAGGATGTCTTTGTTGTAAAATTAATTCATGTAATCAGCACTAACACCTCTGTGGCTAGATTAGCTTAGCCAGTGATAAAAGAAAATTATAGCCATTATAGTTATTGAATCCTTCTTAGGACTGCACTTATTCACAGTTAAAATCTGAAGGCATTTTGTCCTGAAGCTGCCTAAGGTACTCATGATTTCACAACAAACTGAGACTCTAGTCTCTTCTCTGGTATCTACCCACAATTATCTTCTTGTCTACAGAAAAGGTTTTTCCAGTTGCGGGATCTATCCTCATTTCACATTGAGAATGAAATACAAACCTGGGCTTCAGTTCCTTCACCAGCTGGCCCACACTGAACACACCTCCAGAATTCAGTGGTGACTATGTGTTAAATGCAGAAGTTAGATGTAATATCCAAGTGCACTCCATAATGGAGGCATAGCAGATGTAGATCCATGGCTTCGTGGTTCCAGCCAGGTATTTCAGTGTACCCTCAGCTGCAGACTGGTACGGGAACACAGAAGGACACCTATAAAC
This sequence comes from Pomatostomus ruficeps, assembly GCA_013400735.1. Taxonomy (NCBI): domain Eukaryota; kingdom Metazoa; phylum Chordata; class Aves; order Passeriformes; family Timaliidae; genus Pomatostomus; species Pomatostomus ruficeps. Next base: position 10,391 of record VYZT01009102.1, on the reverse strand, counting down.
AGCAGTGTTCAGGCATCAGGTTTCCAGGAGTTGCCCAAGAAATATATGTTTGGGTGGAAAACAGAACTATTCATTCAGGGTGACATTTGAAACCTTCATAATGTGGGATGAAGAGAATGCTTTGTATTGTTTTGGTTTGGTGAAGCTGGATTTTCATGATGACTTTGTATTATATTGTTCACATAGTGCCTTCCTTTGATAAAAGGAACATTTTTGAATGACAGTAAGTATATGCCTCTTCCCTGACTTTTAAGAGTAGCAACAAGAGCATACATTTGTTCCCAAAATTTAGAAGAAACTTTTTTATTCCATTCTGCAGTGCAGAAGGAAAAATATGTCTATCTTTGCAGAACCCAGGTTTTTATGTCTCCTCTTAATATTGCTGCTTGTATCATTGTCTGACTGGCACTGCACTGGTTTCTGGCTCTCTGCAGCACCTACCTTTATATAAGCAAATTAAACAGAGGCAGGTCATGACCTTTAATTACTAGCACACGTCTTGGCACTGCTTTGAGCCAAAGTAATACGCTTCCAGATACTGTCTGGACACAGCTTCCAGGTCTTAGCTGACTCAAAACCCAACAGCCTGTTTGGAGGCAGTCAGGTGGTTTTGCAAAGCAGAAGAGTTCAACTGGCTGATCATGAGCTCACTCATGACAATTGGTCACAGACCCAGAGCAGAGCCATGGTCCATTTTATTTACTGATTTAAATGTGGCCTCTGAGTTCTGCATTGTGGCTACAGCAACATGGTGTTAATAACTACTCTATGTTCTCTCAATTCAATTTCTATGTAAGGAACAGCTATTCTACTTTTTAGTTTTTACAGCAGCCCCAGCAGTTGCCATCCTTTCCATTAGCACAGTGGATAACACTTCAAAAGTTTGATTTGCCTTCTGTAGATAGGCATGCCACTAATCTGGACAGCTTCCATCTTTGTTGAAGATGTAAGTAGCCAGAAAAACAAATGAAAAACAAAAGAAAGATAATTTTGTGCAGCATGAGCACATGCAGACAAATAACACAAATATATCTCTTAGCCAATAGGAAGAAGCAGAGACTGACCAAAGGTTACGGCTTACAGGCATAAATTTATCCTTTGTGGTGAAATGTAACTAGATCCTACCAGTCTCAACTTTGAAGTCTTCCTGAACCTGTAAGGTTACAGGTCTGAACACATCTCCACCCCTAGCTGGCACGTCTCTTGATCTTCTGCATTTTTTAAAATGTAAAAATAAAAGAAGGAAACTAAAACAAACTGTGATATGATAGGAATTTCAAACTTCTTAAACAAACTCCACAGATATCTATTCCATAGCACAGTTAATGATTCTTTAAAAATACAGGGTACAATACTCAATACTTCAAGAAGATGATCCTTTCCCATATTTCTTCCTAAAAAGCATGTATACAGTTAAACAATTATCATGACATCTATTCTAGGAAGGAGGTCTTCATTTCTTCTTTCACTTGCAGAAAAAAATGCTTTTTAAAACTTCATAATTTACAACCACCCTTACTGAGTACAATGTGAAAAAAATCAATGAAGATATAGAATTGGACAATGAACCATCTGCTGTATTTCTAGGATTTTCTAGTGAAGTCTTTCTATTTCAATACTAACATTAATGTGAAAGGAGAACTAACAAACTCCTTTGGTAAGGGAGATGAATGATTATTTTCTTGGGTAATACTATCTGTAATTCCCATCAGTAAACACACAAACAGAGTAGGTGAATCAGCCCTGCTATGCAGGCTTCTCCCAGAGGACACTCCCTGAAATCAGTGAAACTACAGACAGACAATGCCTCTATTTACAGAGAAGAAAAATATCAAGAGCTGCTCAAGAGGCTGAAGAATTCTCTTACATAGCTATGTGACAAGATGTGACCCTTGCCTAATATAGCTATGTCAATAGTTGTTTCAGCAATTTAAAATGTTTACAAGGTAGTGTAATTTTGTTTGGAGCAGAAAGCGGTGTTTCCGTGCAGCAATGCATAATGAACCCTTGCTCATAATGAGGGCTGGAATGAGATTCAGATTAATGAAATGCTCTGAAAGTTCAGGTCTTAGGCAGGCTTAAGATTTATGCACGGTCCACTTTTAGTCACTGGAGAAAGAAGTGCAGGTACCTCTAGAATGCAACTCCAAAGCCAGAGGTGACATAAATCACTTTGTCTCCACTGACAATAAAGGGAGTGGAGGCAACTGGTTTTGTCTGAACTCTATACCTTTCAGACTTAAGAGTATAGAAGCATGTGTTGAGTCCCACCATAGGTCCAGATAACTTATTTTCCTGTGTTCAACTATAGACTGAGTGAATTCACAGCAAGGGTACAAACAGAGCAAACATCTGCAAACTTGTCCCTTTATTATTTCCTTTCAGTTACCACTGTTGGGATGCTTTTTAGCACACAGTCATTCCTCCACCTGCAGGGAACTCTGTGTTTCAGAGACTTTCTCAGAAATGTTCAAAGTTGTTTTTCAGTGTATATAATCCAACTTTGAGTAGTAAAGCTGGAAAAAGTTAGATGAAAGCACGATTATCTATGGGATTTGGGATGGATTGGTTAGATGCAGAACTGGTTGCTTTTATTATTTCCTGAGTCATTCAAGCAATATTCATTTCCCTGTTAGAACAGCCTGCTGTCAGTCTGTATGGTCAGCATCATCATGCAGCACAGCAGTTCTGTGCCACAGGAATGCAATGCTCAAGTTTGTGGATTCACCACAGACTTTTTTTTAATTTTCATGTTCTGAAAAAAAAAAAATAGTAAATTAAAGTCATAAAATCTGATGGAGAAGGAGTTTTAAAGCTCCAAAGTCAAACATCTGAAAGCTGGAAATATTCAAATGAAGCATTCCCTATACACATGAAATAGACCCTCCACACTAGAGACTGACTCGTGCAATGCACAAAAAGGATCTAAACTGAGGCACAGCCACCTCTGTGAAGGGAATGGTGATGCAGCATTCCCTGAGCTTTACAGAGGCTGAACCTTTCATCCTAAAGAACTTTCAAAGCTGTTGACTGTGCATATTCACTTCTCTGTGCAGTATGAGCTCTGTTTTACATGCAGTGAGCCCCCTCTGGCCCGTGTCCTCTCTGATCCAGATCAGGCCTGGGGAGGGCTCTGTGCATGTAAAAGACAAAGCTATAGCGGAGGTTGTTTGACAACTTTAACTGCAGTGGGGGTGGCCTGGGACTTGTGTCTGGAAGGCAGTGCTGAGCTCTCAACAACCTCCATGAGGCTGACATTTGCCCCATGATCATTAAACACCTGATTCCCAATGAAATGCCACTCATTGCATAGGACAAAGCTTTTAAGATTCTGGTAACATCTCCAAGTCTTTTTCCCAAAAAGTAGGGGTATTTTGATTAAATTCCCCAAGGGAAGCTTTTTTTTCCTGTAGGCAATGTGGTGCGATGAAAATTTTCTATGCCTATTTTAGTCTTAAGAATATATTCTCCTCTCTTACGATTCTTATTTTCTAATAAATTCATAGAGAGAATATAAAGAACACAAATTTAACTTATTCTTGAAATGAATCCACCACTTATTTCAGTAAATTGTGGTTCTGACCAACCCACATAAGAAACTGATGCAGAGTTTTACTCACTCCTTATCTTGTCCATAAGGTTATGGAGATAAGGTAAAAGCCAAAAGGACTGAAATCCTCACCTGAGACCATCTCCATGGTCTGGCAGAAGCACTGCTGAAACCCCAACAAGTGTGAGTCATGAACTTCATTCAAACACAGTGGCTTTTTTAATTAGCCAGGAGCCTGTTGGAGGGCACTGGTCAGTCCCACCTGCAGCTAGCCAGGACTGCTTCCAGAGGAACCAGAGAGCCAAAAAGCAGAGTGCTCAGTCACCTCAGTACCTTTATTTCCTGACAGATAAGAAAGACAACACTTCCTGAAGTGTCCTCACTGGATCTGCATCACTTTCCTGGCAGCAGAGAGTTTTGTCTCATGGGTCCAGTTTTCCCAGCACAAGATAAAACAGAGAATTGTTTTTATTCTTAAATCTCTCTGCTGTTAAAATCAATGTATAAACCATATGTGTAAAACATGCTTTTTAAAACTGTACCCGTGTTCAAATTAAATTTTGAGGACAACCTATCAGTTGTACATCAAAACTTAGTGAATGTAAAGATTTGATGCAAGTGTTTTTCTGAGTACTGTGAGGACCTAAGGTAAGATATTTTCATCGGTATAGAAATATTTATGTTTAAAGTCCCTGGCCATTACAAAAGCCTTTCTAATTCATGATCATGATATCTAAAAGAACATTATTTCACCCTGAAAGCCCTTGATCTAAGATTATATTATATTCTCTATACGTTTACAGAATTTTGAGGGTCTCTATGTTTATCAAGGCCATTTTTATTAGACACCTAGGATTTTAGAGATTCGTGATATGCATGATATAAGGACTTTTTCTAAGGTTATGCAAGTTACTTTTGGAATAGGATCAAAACATAGCCCAAAGCTCCCTACCTCCTTACTTACAGAGCTCCTGTTATTGTATTTAGGTTTGGATAAACTTTCCTCTGGAAGGTGATTGCTCACAGCAGTTAATTTTAAACTTGCAGGCTTAGATCTGGCTCTGTGTGTGTGAACAGGCTGTCATCATGCATTCCAGCTTACTCTCAGAAATGAATGTGTCTTTCCTCAGCATTTCTCACTGCTGGGGCATCAGACATTCCTTCTGCTCTGCATTAATCCAATTACTAAACACCTGCAGACATGCAATAACAGTTTTTGTGCCAAGTCCCTTAGAAATGGTTTTATAGGAGAATGTAATCTGCTGTCCTGCTATCAGGAGTCACATTACACACCTGCCAAGTCCTGAGCTGAAAAATAACAATCAGCGTTCTAATTCAATGCAAGAATGTTTCGGGGCACATTAAAGAGACAAAATGACATTCTTCTTAATTTTACTGCCATAGAGTCCATTAAACATTTTGAACTTGCAGTTAATTTTATTAAAAGTCAATTTCAGTACTAAAATATTTACAGTACAGCATGATAAAAGTGGACTTCTTATGGCAACTTAGGCAAGTTCCAAAAGATCCATTAAAGAGAGAACTGTTTCAAGCACATATATAGTGTCATTCCAATTCTGTTCTTAGGGATTTATCTGATAATCACCAAAATGCACTTCAAAGTGGAATTTTAAACTATGAAATAATTTGTTTTTCTTGTGCTTTTTTTAAACTTTTTCCCAAAGATGTGTGCTGTTTGTGTGTCTGTTTTTAAAGTGGCTGTGCTCCTCAGAGCTGAAACAAAACCTGGTTTAAGAAGGGAAGAATTTTCAAGGCACAAGCTTTTGATGAGTGCCAAAGAATAATATAGTAGAATGGAACAGAGATTCAGAGTATGAATCAACTGCTGACTGCACCATAAGTTTTTTTACCACCTTGCATAGGTCATTTCAGCCTTTTGTGGCACAGCTTAATTCGTAAAATGCACGTCAATGAATCATAGAATGTCAGTATGAATAGTAAAAAAAATTAAGGCATTCCTAGAAAGACTCCTTGTGAGTCCTAGGTTTCCTGCATGAAAGTGTGTCCTTTACTAAGCTGAACAGCTCATCTTTTCATCTGTAAGTCTATTTATATACACCCAAACATCATCTTATTTCATCATGGCCCATTAGCCTCAATTACAAGCATAGGAATTCAAACAGTTCAAAATTATTTAAAGAAATACAACAATACCAAGCATAAATTTGAATGAAATTCTCTGGAATAGTCTGTAAGGTTGTTACCCCTGTTTACCTTGGCAAGGAATATGCAGCAGTGATAGCATGCACTCTGTTCAGGAAGAGAAATTGGATTTGACCAGAGTCACCTGCAGTTTATAGCGCTGCAGTCACTGCTGCGGGCTGTACGTGGTGTCCTGAGGGGTCTTTTGCACAGCTGTAGACAAGACAGCAAGAGAGCTCTGGCCAACAAGGAGCATTCCGAGGCTACAGCCCCGTGTGTTGACCCCTTCCCGCTAACTTTGCATTCCCCCATCCCATATGTAACCTTCAGCCCCCCTCTTGAAGCAGGCAGTCTGACAGTAATAATAGTAGTCACAAGAAAAGGTAACCTCTGTCATACTAATAATTTTTGAAAACTTAAATGCCCAGGATGTGATTTTAATTGAAATGCACACTGCCTGGCTTCTCTGTTTCCAGAAGAAGGTTTGTCCTGCAGGAAGATGGTGACCTGTTGTACCTATTTGCCTCCCACGCTCCGAGGTCAGTCCCATCATTACACAGCCTGATGTGTAGAGAGCACGTATAGTGGTATATAAACGTGGGCATGAATCTGTTTTGCCTTAAGTTTGGTTTTGCCCAGTAACCTTTGCATGCACAGCACTTTGAAATGATCAAAACAAAGGAGATTTTTTTCTTGCTTTGAAAGCTCCTGTTGGTGTTACAGTTTTGCAGTCTCTGCTATAGTCTCTAGTAAGAGGAAGGTATTTGGACTGATTGACAGATCCATTATTATAGTTCACTCATAACTAACACATGTGATGGTGAGTTATGAATTTACAAGCAAGACAAACCTCTTCCATCGGTTTATTCCATGCAGAGAAACATGTTCAGAGTTTTAGCTCTACAGTTGTATACATCTGCCTCCACCCATCCACAATGTATCTGGCTTTAGGATTTGATATGTCTTCATTAAGATCATCTCGGGATTTTATATAGAATTTTGGAGATTTGGTTTGGTTTATTTTACAAAAAAGAGTTCAGATTCTCATGTTCTTTTGGGGGGAGTTGGATGGGGATTTACCAACACCTATATTTATTCATGAGTAAAGCTGAGAAAAGAACAGAAGTTTTTAAAATCAACCTTCAGTGCATTAGACCAGGACTGTAGAAGTTTTACAAATTCATACCAAAACTACAAAACACTTGTATTTTTTCTTCCACAAAAATGTATAGCGCACTCTTTCCCAAGACAGTGCAGGTAAAATTCTCATAAATTATTATGTTCATGATCTCATGGCAATTCTAAAAGGCTCAACGTGAAACCTTAATCTCACAATCTATTATACAAGTATCTTCTTCTTCAAAGTAAAGAACTGCTTTGCCTCAGCCTTTCCATCCTGCCCCACTCTAGGGACTGCTATTCCCTGCCCTGTGTCACTGCCACACCACCAGCTACTTCGCGCACACAGAAGCTCTATTTGTGGGGAAACTGCAAAATATTACTCTCCGTGTTCCAACTAATATGCATTTAAAATAGTCTAAATATTGCATTTGCATGAGCAATTCCTATGTTACGGACTCTCAGGGATCCACATCATTTCCTTCTTTATATTCTGTTTTCCTAGAGGCAAACTTAATGCCCAGTCCCCTTTACACAGAAGTCAATGAGAGTCTTGATACTTCCTTCAGCAGAGGAAGGTCCATATAGCAGGGAGTCCTATGCTGCTTAAAAATGACACAATTTTTTGGACAGAGGAAGGCCCAAAGGCTCCATATGTTGTTCTCATGCTGGGCGGACTTATTTGAGGGGAAGGTCAGCCCATTGTGCAAAGGGTCAGGGAGTGAATAACACATTTACTGCATGCCTGGGAGAGGGAGCTTGAAGCTGGGAAGCAGGTCAGGCTTTTTAATTCCCATCAGGCCTAGCATCCTTCAGGAGTTATTCCAGCTCAGAGTCTGTGCAGCTTCAGCATGTGTTTTCAGATTTGTCTCTTTTTATCCAAGAGCAAAAAAATCTCTAGGCTTTGGAGGATTAAAATGCAGGCCTTGATTATGGATCAAAACAGGAGTCTCTTCCACGCTGATGCTGTACTTGAAAAGACAATGACAGATGTGAGCTGAAGATGGAATTTTATTCTCCGCCATCTATTTTCTACAACACTATGTGAAATGATCATTCACAAAAGGTGTTTCAAAGACCTTCATTCCCAGATTTTTTTTTTTTTTGAATGTGTGAATCAGCAGATGTATAGGAGGACATGAACTTTATACCAGCAGACTCATTTTCACTAGGAAACCATTCCCTTTCTATGATGGTCTGTCAAAACCTTCCCTCTGGATAGGGAGTAGCTTTCACAGCTGTGCAGTCCAAATGGCACAAAAGCTTCTCTGACAGAACTTTAGATACTATTATTATGCATTGGAGAGAAAATATATAGGAAAAACAAACAGTCTGCTGTCAGTCTTAAGTTGTTTTTTTTCCTTGTGTAACATTTGACTTGATTTTAATTGTCTATTGGTTCTAAAATCAAGACCAAAATAAGTATAAGATGTACTTTTCATATTTCAGCAGACAAAAGACAGCCTATTTAATATTATTAATATTAATATTAATATTTAATATTTCAATATATAAAATAGAAAAACAGTACTTTGATTACCTGCATGTTTTTTCCTTTGATTAGACTTGGGCTCAGGCAGGATGAAGACCATTTAAGGCTTCTGGCTGACTTTACTAAAATGAGACTAAATCAGACAGGACAAAGACCACTAGGTAATCTTACTGTAAGAGACAAGTATTGCCAAATAAAATGATTATTTATTTGAAGCAATGGCCAGATACCAGAATTATCTCATGGAAGGAATACATATTTTATGCTGGAGGAACTGATCAGAGACAGCACCAGAAAGCTGTCTTGAAAAGAACAAGTTATCAAAACACACAAATTATCAAACAGCAACAAATTTGTTATACAACAAATTATCAAAATCCATGCACAGAACTGGGAGATCCTTACAATCTCCTAAATTTATCTTCTTGCCTTGAAATCCTCCACTTATCACAGCACACTCATCTATCACATCTAAACTATTTGGGAGTCAGTTGCTACCAATCATCTTCAGCCCTGTCCACCAAGGTACTGTCCTCTCCTTTTATACTCTTCATGCCATAGGATTGTGAGTGCTGAAAGGATTAATCCCCACTTTAATTCCACACAAAGAACAAAGGTAAGAACACTTTGAAGAGAATAGACTTAAAATCAACAATACAGAGTGAATAAAATGTACAAAAATAGATGCTCTGACACACTGTTGAATGGATTTATACTACAAAATATCCTAGGGTCATGTATCACCATTTTAATGTCTTGTCATCCAGATTTCACCTTTGCTGTAACCCCACTGTCTCTGTTAATATCTTACTCTTCACTTGTTCATCACAAACTTTGTTGCTGTACTTGGCTGAGGTAAAAACTGCTGAAAGGCCTAAAGCTACTTTAACAGAAGTACTTGGAAACCTGCATCATCTTTGCCCAAATTATTACTGAGAGAATCAACATCATATGATACACAGACATGTCAGTGACACTCCTCAGTCAGTGAACTGGAGGAACAATTGAAAACCTGCAAGGATAAAGCTGTCTGTAACTCCAGCATTGAAAGGAAGGTTCAATGATACACATGGTTCAAGATACTGCACCATCTACCCAGGGATTAAGTGAAATGGCAACACTTTTGAAAAAGCTGTAATGCTTTAGAACCTTTCAGAAACCTTACCCAGAGTTCAAGAACTGGAACAGGTTAGAAAAATGTGATTTGCATGAAGTTTCAGAGAGTATTCATAAAGCTTCACTTGATTGTCATAAGCCTGAGTCTCCAGACCCAACCTCTACAGGGAGAGGAGCAAGGTGGGCTTCCCCTGGGAGCCTTTGGGAGTGACTCTATCAGACTGAGCGAACCTTTGTGAATAACTCCTTTCAACGTAAGATAAACACTGTGTTTGGGTTACCTAGCCTCATTCTCAGGCCAGCTCCAGCCATAAATCTGAATGCAATGCACACTGCAGGCCATGTGGCAGTGCCTCCCTCCTGGCCCGAGCCCAGTGGCCCCATGTGAGCAGTGGGGTTAAGTGCTTTGCTGGAGCCGAGCCACCCTGCTCTGCACCGCACCAGGTGCAGCCCCAGACAGGCGTGTGCATATCTGCACACAGGAACTTCTCTGAGGCCATCAAGGAGTTAAAATCAGACAGAACATCTACCACAGCTCTTTGAGCTGTGATCCAAGCAAATTTTACAAGGTAACAGGATCAAGATGGGTCATACAAGAAGCAGAGACACACAGAAATCCCCAGAGGCTGCAGGGGGTGATTTTAATAATGCAAGAGGTGGCACTTTTTCTCAGTGCACTAATACTGAACACAAATCAGACTCCCCAGCCAACTGTGACCAGAAAAAAATGCACAAACTCTTAGGAAACAGGAAAGAAAGAAGAGAAATATGTTCATTTAAAAGTCCCGGCAGGAGACTGTAATAGTCCTTTTATAGTTAACTGCTACAGATAGCCAAACCAGTAAATATTTGTTACCAAAGGTTAAAAAGTAAATGAATGCTATCCATTTTCTCAAACAGAAGAAAAAGAAGATGCTTTCAAATTTCTCTTTGAAAATTATGTTTCTAAAC